>NBIV01000214.1:0-131647 GCA_003194525.1 Gracilariopsis chorda
CCAAAGTAACCCGGATCAACCGCTCGTCGCACTGGACACCAGATGATGATTAAGAAACACGAAAAACAAACAACTGCTGAGCACACGATCACGGAGCCCAGACTTCGAAACTAGACCGACTCGACCTCACGGATACGACCCGACAAACGACTCGGGATCCCAAAACACAAGATAGAGGGAGTGTCACACACAAAGTAGATAGCGATCGACAACACGGGCAACAACATAGGCCCAACTGAACAACAATAGCAAGTCAACGTCGAACCACTACCACCACAACGCCCTCAGGGAGGAACGCAAACCAAAGGAGAATGACCAACACCGACCAACAATGGATCAAGACACCCGACGCAACGACGAAAGAGGCAACAACAGCGAAACGGATGAACGGCGGTGAGGGAGAGCGGCGACAGACGAACGATACGGAAAGGGATAGCGGCAGCGGTCAGCGGGGCTGGGCCCATAACCTGTTGAAAGTTGAAAGGAAGTTGAGGGGATGGAAGGAAGTTCGCCAGCTCTAGCTTGGATTTACTTGGAGGTCCTTCAGGCACATCTTATATACCACTCTAAACTCGAATTGCGCGGGAACACCAACTACAAGTAAAACCTAAACCACTAAGCAGGGACACTCAATACTATCAATCATCGTCTAACATGACATAGCCAGCTCAGCACAACCTCATTACATCAACGCACACCAACGCACCAACGTTCCGTAATAGTTACGTGCATACACATGACCATGACAAGGCACAAATTCACGACTCCAACACACGCCAGCACATGCCAACACATCACGGTAAGTCAACACGTCACGGTAAGTCGGCACGTAACCTGTGGTGTTAGTGCCATGTCATCATGTGGCAATGCACACAACACCCACGTCATCAATATACCCGTGCATGTGTAAACCTGTTGACAGTGCATGCGCACCTTACCATTGTACCAACCACTGCTGTACCACTTGTACCAGCTGTCAACCACTTCACCAGTATCCCCTGCACACAACGTACACTGTGACCACTGTAGTAGCTGGACACGTGGGTGTGCCCAACCGATCCAGTTATGCCATACCACTTGTACGCACCACGTTGCATATGTACATTTGCAGTAGCGTATCAGAAGCCAGTTTCACGTTGGGTTCGCGCACACGCGCATATGCGCTCTTGCAGAGGTACCCTCTAAAACAGCCCATGCTCCCCGGAACATTTGGTTTTCAGTGACAGCACAGGTACTACTGCCAACAAAGAACGCTGTCACATGAATCCAGATAACTCTGACAACCACTTACCAGAAGCGATCTTGGATCAGCTGAAGCTCAACTCAGTCGAAAAGCCCAAACGCTCCGAAAAGTCATCACGGAAGGCGTCCAAGGTTGAGATTGCTGGAGTTGCAAGTGAGAAGTCATCAGTGGTATTGCCGGTTATTGATTGCATCGACACATTTGCATACAGTGGTGCTACCTCTCATTTGTTCTGTTCTGTATCTGATTTTGTTCCAAACACACTAATTGACATACCAAATAAGACAATTGAACTAGCGGACATCAGCAATGTCACTGCCACCCAACAAGAAGATGTCATACTACTCTTCTTTGATGTGAACCTCAGGTTGTCTGAAATACTGCTTGTTCCTAATCTTGGATATAACTTAGTGTCTGTGGGTTGTTTAGCTGACAAGGGTATCCAATCACTGTTCTGTGATAAGGAAGTACGCCTACATCATGAAGATGGGTTTCAGGTTGGACATGGGTCTCGTCATCATCGCTCCGGTTTATACACCTTGCCCAACCCAATCGCCCATACGGACATATCCAAGATGCTTTCTGCAACGGACAACCGCACAAATTCATTGTGGCATCGCCCGACTGGCACATATGAATGAGCATGACCTATAACAGGTTCACGACCATGTGGAAGGAGTCCGAAAGATCAAGTGCATGAAGGAGGTATGTCGGTTATGTCGCCTTGGCAAGGCACATAAGCTGCCATTTATGGGCAAGTTTAAACGATCCCAAGCACGTTGGGGACATTGTGCACTCAGACATTATGGGTCCGATAGTGCCATCACTCCCATACCGACTACGCTACGCGTCTCGATTTGTGAATGATCACTCGCGATACGCAGTACTAGGGTTCATGATGGCAAAGCTATGAGATCAGTGAAGTGTTCCTGGGTGTGAGGCCAAAAGCTCAAACAGCTTGGAGGAGAGCATGTGCTTATTCGAATACTGAACTCTAACAACGCAGAAGAGTACATTGCCTTGCAAAAGAATCCCAAGAATGGTCTCCAGGAGGTATCGGTTTCCCCACCGTATACCCCAGAACATAATGCTGTTGGCAGAGCACATCAATCGCACTATGGTTGAAGCTGCCCGAGCTTTGCTCATTGAAGCCAATCTTCCAGAATGTTTGTGGTCATAGGGACTAAGACATGTGATTTATGGTCGCAATAGAGTGATGCACTCCTCGACTGGCGTGACTCCGTATGTCCTACTGACTGAGACTACGCCTTCTTTGACGTATATCAGAGCATTGGGATGTGCGGCATATGTACTAAAAATGAATCCGGACACCAAGTTCGGGTCTCGTGCGCTTGAGAGAGTGTACTTGCAGAGTCTTGAGCATGGTGTTTACGAGGTCCAAGTTAGTGGTCACGACGATATTCCTCGAGTAGTAAGGTCACATCATGTCACTTTGATGAGTCTAGGTTCCCTGGTGCACCATATCTTAGCAACTATGTAGATGACGAGAGCACATCAGACTATACGTATAGTTCTGAGGATGATATGGATGCCATCAGCTCGGATGAGTTCGCTGTTGACGATGTTCAGGACGTCATATCAACCTCAGAAAATGGTACCATAGACCACCCTGAGGCAGCTACAGAAATGATGGTTGACCCTGCAACATCAAACATTGAATGATGCCGAGCACAGTTCTAGTGATGAATAGGGGTCAAATGGCGACGAAGGTGACATTGAACAAGTAAATGATGACGCTGAGTCGTAGTCACGATATCCCTCGTCGCCCCAGGCGTGCACCACAACGCTGGTGGCATATGGCCGGCACAGCCAGATCTGAGGTTGTGGTTACCACGAGTGATGATCCCTCACTCAAAGAAGCACTGTCTGCAACCCTAACTGAAAGAGAGAAATGGCTGCATGCTATTGATGACAAGTTCACATCTTTAGAAGACAAGGGTACATGGGTTGTGGATGACTCACCAAAGTCCCAGCCCCTACCAACGCATGTCATACTGAAGGTGATGTTGGCAGTAGTACCTGTGCTGTCACTGAAAACCAAATGTTCCGGGGAGCATGGGCTGCTTTAGAGGGTACCTCTGCAAAAGCGCATATGCGCGTGTGCGCGAACCCAACGTGAAACTGGCTTCTGATTGGCTACTGCAAATGTACATATGCAACGTGGTGCGTACAAATGGTATGGCATAACTGGATCGGTTGGACACACCCACGCGTCCAGCTACTACAGTGGTCACAGTGTACGTTGTGTGCAGGGGATACTGGTGAAGTGGTTGACAGCTGGTACAAGTGGTACAGCAGTGGTTGGTACAATGGTAAGGTGCGCATGCACTGTCAACAGGTTTACACATGCACGGGTATATTGATGACGTGGGGTGTTGTGTGCATTGCCACATGATGACATGGCACTAACACCACAGGTTACGTGCCGACTTACCGTGACGTGTTGACTTACCGTGATGTGTTGGCATGTGCTGGCGTGTGTTGGAGTCGTGAATTTGTGCCTTGTCATGGTCATGTGTATGCACGTAACTATTACGGAACATTGGTGCGTTGGTGTGCGTTGATGTAATGAGGTTGTGCTGAGCTGGCTATGTCATGTTAGATGATGATTGGTAGTATTGAGTGTCCCTGCTTAGTGGTTTAGGTTTTACTTGTAGTTGGTGTTCCCGCGCAATTCGAGTTTAGAGTGGTACATAAGATGTGCCTGAAGGACCTCCAAGTAAATCCAAGCTAGAGCTGGCGAACTTCCCTTCCATCCCCTCAACGTCTTTCAACTTTCAACAGGTTATGGGCCCAGCCCCGCTGACCGCTGCCGCTATCCCTTTCCGTATCGTTCGTCTGTCGCCGCTCTCCCTCACCGCCGTCCATCCGTTTCGCTGTTGTTGCCTCTTTCGTCGTTGCGTCGGGTGTCTTGATCCCATTGTTGGTCGGTGTTGGTCATTCTCCTTTGGTTTGCGTTCCTCCCTGAGGGCGTTGGGGTGGTAGTGGTTCGACGTTTACTTCCTATCGTTGTTGAGTTGGGCCTCCGTTGTTGCCCGTGTTGTCGATCGCTATCTACTTTGTGTGTGACACTCCCTCTATCTTGTGTTTTGGGATCCCCGAGTCGTTTGTCGGGTCGGATCAGTGAGTTCGAGTCGGTCTAGTTTCGAAGTCTGGGCTCCGTGATCGTTTGCTCAGCAGTTGTTTGTTTTTCGTGTTTCTTAATCATCATCTGGTGTCCAGTGCGACGAGCGGTTGATCCGGGTTACTTTGGGTGATTCCAGGTATCCGGGGACGTGAGCCTGGCGGCTTGAACCAAAGCGGGTGTACTGTCGAGCGGCTTCCCACCGGTCCTTTTGGGTATATAACGGTGTTGTTTTGTAAAGACCTGGGAAGTTCATCGGGTGCATTCGTGGACGGGGTGCTTTGGCGTACTGCACTGGTGCAAGTATTAATCTCTTCGTGTTGATGCTGACTGTGTGTTGGGATACTTGGGCTGTGGTGAAGGTATTTCATAACGAGCTTTTGATCTGTGCATCTGACCTTCGGGTGTTTGTACGGGGAGGCGACGTGGCGTAGGCTGACCTCCTTTTCAGGATCAGGCTGCGTGTGACCTTTTTTGGTTGCACTTCAGTAGGCTACTTTGGATACCAGAGTAACTTCAGTCTCGAGGTCGCGCAAGTTCTTGCAAGGGACCAGAGAGGGTGTATTGGTGAAGGAATATCTTTGGTCACTAACCATCCTCTGGACATCTCTTAGAGAGCATCGCACCTTCTCCTCAAACGCAGGAGGAGGTAGACAGAAGAAGTCGTTTCCTACCCGGAGGGTCTCCGGGGGCCAGGGGTCCCTCTCCCTGAGGTAGCGGGAATAGTATTCCCTGTCAGTGCCCTGGAATTTGAAGTTTTTGTTTCTTTTGTTTGTTTCTTACTATTTATAACTGTCTGTTGATGTAATTACACCTTGTTGTTCATTTTCACCTACAATGGACTCGTTTGGTGGCATCAAGATCGAGAAGTTGGGAGAGGATAACTTCCATGTATGGAAGCAAAAATTTGAGTTGCTTCTGGTGCTCAAAGACCTCGATGAACATCTCAAAACAACCAAACCCACGGACGATGACGAGGTGTCAGAGTGGAAAAAGAAAGATGCCAAGGCACGAGCTGTGATTGGTCTAACCATCAGTGAAGAGCATTTGGATCATGTTAGAGACACCGAAAATTCTGCAGAAATGTGGAAAGCCATATGCCATTTGTTTCAGCGCAAGACGCTGCTCAACCGAATCAATGCGCGACGTTCCTTCTATACTGCCAAGATGCGGGATGACGAGAAAATGTTACAGTTCATCAATCGCGTACGACATCTTGCATCGGATCTTAAGGGTATGGACATCACCGTTGAGGAGGAATACATTGCTATGGCTATCTTATGTGGACTACCGGAACGCTTTGAGCACCTCATTGTCGCCATTGACACTACAATTGGTGACTGCAAACTCGAGCTGGAGTTTGTGAAGAGTTGTTTGCTGCAAGAAGAGCAGCGAATGCATGACCGTGCCAGGGAAGAATCTGGTATTGACGCAGCTTTGGTCGGCAGGGAGTCTCGGAAGAAGTCAGTTGTGTGCTACTACTGTGGCAAGAAGGGTCATATCCACAGAAACTATTTTAAGAAACAGCTTGATGAGGCTAATAAAGGACAAGATGCTGCTGCCCACCCTAGTGTGCACATGGTTCTCGGCAACGAGAACGCTGCGGGCTGCAGTGATTCTGACTACGTGTGTCTCATTGCCATCGGTTCTAACAAGGCCACCAACAGTGACTGGATCGTCGACTCTGGAGCAACTGCGCACATGACTTATGATGAATCCATGTTTCAAACATACGAGAGCCAAATTTCGTCCGGTGTGAGCATCGGTAATGATTCCAAGTTAGAGTCACGTGGACATGGCAGTGTCAACATTGATCCTGCTGTTGAAGGGCAAAAGCGTAAGTGCCGGTTGAGAAATGTGGTGCATGTACCGAGCTTGAAGTACCATCCGCTCTCAGTATCTTCCATGTGTCACTGGGTTGCTACTGTGGTGTTCGACAAGCACGAAGTATTTGTGTATAAGGGCTCGTCGCTGTTTGCAAAAGGGCGTCGAATTAAAGGCCTGTACTACTTGTGCCCGACATTGACCAATCGACACAATCCAATAGCGCACTTCTGTCAGACTTGTCACTATGACATCGACGAATGGCTCATGTAAATGTGGATGACATCAAACACATGGCTCGAAATGGTGTTGTAGCAGGGCTGAATGTGGATGTGACTCAATCGATTGATGTGTGTGACTCCTGTATTGTGGCCAAGTCTACCCGCGCTCCGACTCCCAAGCAAGGTGGGGAACGGGCTAAGGCACCATTGGACCTCGTCCACTCTGATATTTGTGGTCCAATACAGGTTGTTTCATTGGGTGGTTCGCGTTACTTTGTCACATTCATTGATGACTACTCCCGTTTTTTGCTTCGTGTACATGCTGAAAACGAAAGATAAGGTGCTGCGAATGATTTTAAAGTGGCTCAAGCTTGTCAAAAACCAGACCGCCACGCATTTGAAGACTATAGCTGCGCGCGGATGTGTGTTAAATGCGTTACGCACAGATAACGCTGGTGAATATTTGTCACACAAGTTTACACACGACCTTGAATGCCATGGTATAGAACATCAGCGCACGGTGCCTTACAACCCAGATCAAAATGGTCTCGCAGAACGCTTTAACTGAACACTCATGGACTTGGTGAGGTCAACGTTGCATCAAAAGAATCTGCCTAAACGTTTCTGGGCAGAGGAACTGAACGTTGCAGTGTAAGTGCGAAATAGAGTGACATGCAAGGCCCTCCCAAATAACGTGACACCATTCGAGTTGTGGAGTGGACAAAATTCTGACTTGAGCAATCTGCGTGTGTTTGTTAGTCGGTGCTGTTACAAAGTAGTGGACCACAAGCTGAAGAAGCTAGAGCAACTTGCAATAGAGGCGATCTTTATTGGGTACACATCTGGGTTGCATGGGTACAAATTGTGGGATGATCAGAATAAGAAGGTAGTTGTGTCCAGGGATGTGAGATTTGACGAGTGTAGTGATTCCGATCAGCGTATTCACCACGTCACTGATGACGACTATGCTGAAATTGACATATCAGAAAAGTTAAAATCGAACGCCACTCCTATTTTTACGACACCCACCCATGCTGCTCAAAATGATGCTGTGGCACCAGACACTGCAGTTGACGATGATTCAGAGAGTCACAATGAGGCCCCAGCTGCTCCTGAGAGTGAGCCAGATATACCAGAAGCACAAACACTCCGAAGGTCCACTCGTGAACGCAAAGCACCTACCTCTTGGTGGCGTGGCACAGCCATACTCACAGCCAGTGATGACATCCCATCTTCGTATTCGGATGCAGTGTCACGACCAGATTCCAAAGCATGGATCAAAGCTATGGAAAGTGAGTATGAGTCCTTGATGGAGCATGACACATGGGACTTAGTGCCAAGACCAGCCAACAGCAACGTGATTTCGTGCAAATGGATATTTGTGCCAAAGTATGAGGCCAGTGCAAGTGGTGATCCAACAGTGCGGTACAAGGCCCGCGTGGTTGCTCGTGGTTTCCTACAAGTTTAGGGCCTCGATTTTTCAGAGACGTATGCGCCAGTAGTCAAGTCGACATCTATAAGGGTGATTCTGTCCATTGTGGCAGTGCAGGACTACCAATTACACCAGATGGATGTGAAGACTGCATTCTTGAAAGGCGACCTCGAGGTAACTGTGTACATGGAGCAGCCAGATGGGTTCGTCAAAGCTGGCAACGAGGACTTGGTGTGCATACTAAAGAAAGCTCTATATGGGCTGCGACAGGCACCAAGGCAATGGCACGCAAAAATTGATGCCTTTCTTGTTGAAGAACTGGGTCTGAAGCCAAACAGTGCTGACGAGTGTGTTTACATCGGGATGATACTGGAAGTGCTGGCGATCATTGCTCTGTACGTGGACGACATAATTATAGCAAATCCATCAATGGATGCAATAGATCGAGTGAAGACTGAGCTGTCGAACCGTTTTAGAATGAAGGACCTGAATGATGCTCGCATTATTCAAGGATTCGAGATTCGTCGGGACCAAGCTAAGAAAATGTTGTACCTCACGCAATCAGCGTACAAGTTCAAGTTCCTCGAACGGTTTGGCATGTGTCAGTCGAAGCCAGTGGAAAATCCCATGGACTCCAAAGTGGACCTTACTCAGATTGAGGAACCTATGAAAAGCATCCCATACAGGCAAATGATTGGCTCTCTAATCTATCTTTCTGTGGGTACTCGACTGGACATATCTTTTGCAGTGTCTAAGCTAGCAAAATATGTCTAGAAACCAGGAGAGACTCATTGGAAGGCAGTCAAGCGTGTACTGAGGTACCTCAGTGGCACTCGATCTTTTGGACTCACGTATGGATCATGCTCGGATACTCAGCTTTAGGGATATGTAGACTCGGACTGGGCAGGTGACACATCCACTTGCAAGTCTACTAGTAGTTATGTGTTCATAATGAGTGGTGCTCCTCTGTCTTGGAGCTCGCGCCAACAGGAAGTAGTTGCGCTGTCCAGTGCTGAGGCTGAGTATGTGAATCTATGTTCCGGAGCGAAAGAGGCGATATGGCTGAGAAGAGTTTGGAGTGCCATTAGTGATGCCATTGTTCTGCACGTAGATGAGTCAGTAAGGCTGATGGTTGAACCCACAACAGTTTATGTGGACAACCAAGGCTGCATAGACCTCGCCCAGAATGGAGTTGTCAATAAGCGTACCAAGCATATCGACATTCGCTTTCACTTCACACGAGAGGCTCTACTTGAGAAAGCTATTCAGCTGCAGTACTGCTCCACGGATGGCATGGTTGCTGATATGTTTACGAAGGCACTTGGTCGCGTGAAGCTGGAGAAGTTCTGCGGTGACAATGGCCAGCTACCCCTAGACTTATGAAGTCAGTGACAGAGGGAGGGTGTTAGAAAAGTACCTGTTCTGTCACTGAAAACCAAATGTTCCGGGGAGCATGGGCTGTTTTGGAGCGGGCCGCTGCAAAAGCACATATGCGTCGCTGTCCAAACTCAACGTGAATCTGGCTTTTGATTGGCCACTGCAAATACACGTATGCACTGTAGTGCGTACAAGTGGTAGTTCACATGCGGGTTAGATTGGCACACCCACGTGTACAGCTAGTACAGTGCGCACAGTGTACAGGGCACGTACCTATGATAGTTGGACACACTGCACATGTGGTACAGCAGTGGTACCTTGGTGAGGAGTATGGGTACTGTCATCAGGTTTATAGGTACACCAAGTGGTTAATGACGTGTGAGTTGATGCACTTACACGTACACGTAATGTGGTGAACTACCGTGACGTGCATGGATGAATTTGGATGCGTTGGCATGCGTTGGCATGCGTTGGCATGTGAATCTGTGTTGTGTGTTGTGAATTTGTGCTTGTTCATGGTTGTGTGCAGGCACGTAAGTTATGGTGCCGTGTTGGCGCGTTATTGTGTTGAGTTGATGTAATGTATCATGAGTTAGTGCTAGCGTGGCTATGTTATGTTACATGATAATTGGTAGTATTGAGTGTCCCCAGCTACTGGTTTAGGTTTCAGTTGAAGTCCAAGTTGCGAGTAAGATGAATATAGAGTTCTATATAATTTGTGATTGTAGAACCTCCAAGTAAATCGGAGTCAGAGCTGGCGAACTTCCTTTGCATTCCCCTACCTTTCCTTTCCCTTCCCCTTCAACTTCTAACACACCATGTGTTTTCAGGCGCAAATTACCTGCTGAGACTTATGCATACATCCTGGTATACGTGGATGACCTTCTCATATTTACGCCTAGGGCCGAACAACGTTCTCAGTTATTGGAGGAGCTCAAGTCCTTGTATGATCCACGTGTTGACACTCGTGTGAGAATGTATCTTGGTGTTGAGTTTTCCTGGAACATAAACTCTAATCGCCAACTGCTAGGTGTGAAACTTGCACAGCCGTTGTATGTCAGTGGCATGTTACGGCGGTTTGGACTTGAGCATAGCAAGCCTTCACGGAGCCCAATGGTGGAATCCTTTTTTTCTTCATGTTGATGATAGCACATGGTCGAGTGCCTGGTAGTCCTGGGACATCATGGTGCAGCACCTGGAAACAAAGTTTCATATAACGGAGGGCTGTTTTTGGGAGCTGCTCTACAAAAGCGCATACGCGTGTGTTCTCAAACCCAACGTGAAATGCGCATGTGATTGAATACTGCATATACTCATATGCAATGTAATGGTTACAAGTGTTGTGCATCGTAAGGGTCATGGGCATTTAACTGGCCACTTGGCATAAGGTGAATAGGCATGGTACTTGGGAATATGTGTGGCTACATCTGGTTTACAGGTACATGCAGATATTGCATAGGTGCAGTTGTGCACGTAAGCACGTGCCATGCACGCAACACACCTAGGGTATGTACATAGATGCCATGGCATGTGAATTTGTGCTTTCTCATAGTCATGATGATGCAAGTAAGTGCTTACACAGTGCTGTCACATGCTGGCACATTGTTGGCATGTCTCTGGTTCACTTTTTGCACATTTGTGGCAGCCTGGTTCACTTGGTGTGCGTTGTTGTAATGTGTTGTTATGATCTTATGCATGGTTGTACATACCTGTAATCAGTGTGTGCTACCCTTATTGTGTTATGTTTGATTATGATTGGTAGTATTGGGTGTCCCCACTTAGTGGTGTAGGGTTTTCTTGTAGCGTTAGTGCGAACTAGAGGTGCTATATAAGACTCCAAAGTCGCAGTACCAAGTAAACGTGCCTCCAATTCTGGCAACCTTCACTCTTCATTTTCTTTCTTTCTTTCCCTTTCATTTCCGTCGAAGCCCAACATCATTTCATATCTACAATGGTGCACTAGGCCGTTCTTCAACTCCCAAGCCTTTAATATCAGTACTGAACTTGGTGTGCCACGCAAGGTGAGCCTGTTTCAGTCCATATATGGCCTTTAGCAGTTTAAAACAACGCGACTTCAGCCCAGGTATACCACGCGGAGACATTACTCACACGTCTTATATTAGGTCACCATTGAGTAACGCGGTCTTGATGTCAACCTGTGTGACATACATTGGCATGTACAGCATAAGGTACAAGAACATGCGAACCAAGTTGAAAGATACAATCGGTGCATACGTCTCCATGTAATCCTGACCATATGTCTGGGGGTTCCCCCCTGCTACGCTTCGAGCTCGGAATCGGTCCACTGAGGCGTCTGCATCACGTTTAACTTTAAGAATGACATTTGTAGGTAAAGGCTGTGACTGCGGTGAGTCATCTGGAACCCAAGTACCTTTGTCGTTTAGTGATGTGAGCTCTTCATCAATGGCACTCTACCATTGTGCTCTTTCCGATGGAGTTGAAGATAATGCCTCCTGAAGTGTTGGGTCGTCACTTGTGGTCACTTCGACTTGAGAGGTAGCGGCAACAGCCATATTCTACCAGCGCTGTGGTGCACGCCGACTGCGACGAGGGTATCTAGATTCTGGTTCGGGATGAACATTGGACTCATCAATATCAATATAATCCTCGTTCGCGTTCTCCCCAGAATTGGTATCGCTCGCAGCATTGCCAGTTCTTGGAGTTTGAACCTCATTCACAGTTTCGGTGGGTTGGTCTAGTGCATCCTGTGCATCGGTTTCTGCGCCTGACCTAAGTTCTCCGAATTAATCGAGCGAAAACTCATCCGAACTGTCACTAGAGCTCTCATACCCAGCGCTATTATAGTCAATGTCTGATGCACTTTCGTCATCCATATAGTTTACGAGGTATGGGGCACCAGGGCATGTAGATTCATCAAAATTGACATGCTGGGACCTCACATTTCGAGGTATCTCATATTCACCAGTGACCACAACCTCGTAAAAACCATGCTAAAGAGTCTGCAAGTATACTCCCTCAAGTGCACGAGACTCGAACTTGGTGTCCGGGTTCATTTTCAATACATATGCTGCGCATCCAAACACTCTAGCATGCTTCAATGATGGCTTATTACCAGTCACCAACAGGTATGGAGTCGAGCCGGTGGTAGAGTGAGGAACTCTGTTGCGAATATAAATAACATATTTGAGTGCATAGAGCCATAGGCATTCTGTCAAGTTGGCCTGATTCAGCAAATCTCGAGCAGATGCTTCCATGGTGGGATTGATGCGCTCGGCAATTGCGTTATGTTTCGGTGTATAAGGGTGTGAGAACGACGTTCCCTGCAGACCATTGGCATCGTTTTCTTGTAATGCAATGTACTCCTCTGCATTGTCCTAGTGCAAATTTTGAACAAGCACATGCGCTTCTCCAAGCTGCTGGAGCTTATTCCTTATACCCAACATCACTTCCCCCATTTCAGATCTATGCAACATGAAGCCGAGGAATGCATATCGAGAGCGGTCATTGATAAACGCAGACGCATACTGAAAAAGATCTGGAAACGATGGCAGCAGAGGACCAATGATGTCCGAGTGCACAATGTCTCCAATCTCTTTTGCTCGTTTGAGCTTTCCCAAAAATGGAAGTTTATACGCTCCGCCAAATCGGCATGGTCGACATACCTCCCCGGTCTGCTTCAGCTTTGGCACTCCATCAACTTGCTCGTGTACCTTTTGAAGTTCTCTTGGGTTCATATGTGCAAGTCGGCGGTGCCACAGCTTTGTGACATCTTGGTGTTTTGCAGATAGTAGACTTGTGTGATCGGTGTGCTCGATAGGACATGGCAGCGTGTACAACCTAGAGTGTGTGCCTCGTTGACCACATCCAATTTCAAACCCCTCTTCGTGGGTAAGGCGAACCTGACTTGCGCCGAATAGCGACTGTATTCCTTTATCGGCCATACGACCAACAGAGGCTAAGTTGTATCCAAGATCTGGGACATGTAGTACATCCTTCAATCGGAGGTTAGCCTCGACGAAGGGCAGTAAAACATCGCCTTGTTGTGTGGCCGTGACCGTGGTATTGTAAGCAAGTTCAATACCCCTCGGAGATATGTCAACCAATGTGTTGGGCAAAAACGCATAGGCGGAACAACAGAAATGGGACGCGGCACCACTATCCGCATACGTATCCATGCTCTTACACACAGATAAGAGCACTGTAGACTTCTCTACACCCATTCCGGCGATCTCAACCTTGGATCCCCTTCGTGATGACTTACCAGACTGTTTAGACTTGTCACCTGAACCGGCTTTGAGTTGGTCCAAGATGAATTTGGGTAAACGGTTGTCCGGATTGTCAGGATTCATGTGGCATCGGTCCTGCGTGTGGCCATCGTGTTCGCAGAAAGTGCAATGGTAACCGTTTTTGGTGGAAACAGCATAACCACGCCCATTGGACTCAATGTTTGAGTTGGAATCTGATATATTACCATCATTTTTGCGCCCATTTGACAATTTGTTACGTCCACTACAACGGCCATTACCTTTACCTCGGTTCTTTTTACGGTTACGACCACGAGTGGCAATGATAAAACCAAGTTGACGAGCATTGTACTCATCAATCAGGGTAGTTGTCACATATTCCCACGTCAATTCCGAGATCTCCTTCGTCCTAAGTGCCGAAGCAGTTGACTCTTGTGAGGAGTTGGGGTCGATAGAGGCTATTAGCCTTGGAGCCTTATGTGACTCTGGAATGGCAGCATGGTTCCCCATTCCGTCTAATTGGGAGAATAAAGAGGCAAACAGCTCCACATATTCTGACATATTTTGCCCAATATATGACATTCGGAACAGTTGGGTCTGTACAGCGATACGAGAAACTGTTCGGTTGGAGGCATAACGTGCATCTAGCATTCTCAACATACGCCCAGGATCATCATCCATATCCATCACAACGCGTAGTGGGGCATGGCCGAGTGCACAAATGATGATTGCACATGCCTTTTCCCCCTTTGCAAATATACGGGAGGCCGTCTTGGTAGCAGTAAAACCAGACGCTTGTGTCATTATAGCACTGGATGACTCCTCCGAACTTGACATGACAACTTTCCAGACACCTTTAATTCGACAAGCGGCACGTAGACGGTGTCGCCAGAGGGTGTACTCCTCGCCGCGCTTACCGTAGAAGAGCGCGATCTTCACACCAGAAGTGGATTCGACTCAACTTCGGAGTCTGACATAGTTCCAGAAGGAGTTCAGTAACCAAAATAGGAACACATAATGCTCGGAAATGAAGCAGAGTGAGGGACTCGATGCTTAGAATGGCTATCAGAATAGGCAAGTGGCTCCATTGCGTGCTTCGCACGCGTTAAGGAGTAAAAGAAGCATTAGAGTGAAAGGAGTATTTGGGTAGCGTGTTTTGGGTAATTTTTTTGTAGAATGGAAGTATGTTTGGGGAGTAAGAAGGGAGAAAAAAAAGAAAAAAAAGAAAGAAAAAAGAAGATGTTTACTTAAAGCTATCAAGTCCGTCACCGAAAGAACTTCGGGGTACACTACATTATTGGTAGAGGTGCTACCGGCAGGGAGTTTTGAAAGGCGACGTACAGCTGGCCATACGTGAAACAGCCATCACGCAAATCCAGTCCAATGCGACCACTATACGACTGACCCTGTGCCTTATTGGTAGTGATGGCAAAACAGACACGTACTGGGAACTGGGTCTGATTTGCCAAATAAGTAAAAATGGCAGTTGTGTGCATAGACAGTGCGCTTTCAGCTCTGTTATGCAACGCATGATTGAAGGCAATGGTAATAGCGTGCTCTGCATGCGGGCGTTTCACGCCCGCGTGCAGAGCACCACACCTTTAGCTTGATCACAACTTGGATACCTCTCTTTACTTCGTCAAGGCACTCTTATCTTCTTAAGTAGTCATTCTGGAGCTTAGTTCTTGCCCAAATCGTGCATACAATTCAATCTATTGTCAAATATCTATCTATCGTAAAGAAAGATATGATCGCGTAAGTCACAATTCATTCTATAATATCAGAACGCATGCAATCTGTCAACAGATTAACGTTAACATCCAGTCAACACGCCCTCTCGTTCTATACCATAAAATTAATTGAGAGACCCAGAGCTTGACAATGACGATTGTGAACTTCTGTCGGCAGTCCTTTGGTCATAATGTCTGCCAACAACAACGAACTGGGAAGATAGCTCAGTTGAACAGATTTCTTCTCAACATGGTCACGAACCAGGTGATACCGAACGTCAATGTGTTTCGTTCTCGCACTGCATAAGTTGTCATTCAATAGGGCCAACATGCCCTGATTGTCTCCATGAATAACAGTACCCTCGGGATTGCCAATTCGTAGATCTTTCATTAGTTGCCGAAGCCAAATACATTCACGGATGGCAAAAGCCATCGCCACATACTCAGATTCCACTGTTGATTGTGGAACAATCGATTGCTTCTTAGATCTCCATGAAATTGTTGCTCCAGAAAGGATAAGTCCAAATCCACTTGTCGATTTGCGATCACATACATCACCAGCAAAATCCGCGTCACTATAGCCTACCAAAAGGCCATCTGTCTTCTTCCACACGAGTCCCATATACTTTGTACCCTTGAGATAACGAAGTACTCTCTTTGCGGCCTTCCAGTGGTCACTTCCGTACTTGTCCAAAAAAAGAGATAAATAACCAACAGCAAACGAGATGTCCGGTCTACAGGTGTTACTCAAATGCAATAACAATCCAATAAAGTTCAAGATAAGGAACATCAGTGCGTCGCTCATCAACATCTGTAACTAGAAGCTTTTTGCCGGGAACCATGGGAGTAGCAACAGATGAGAAATTCGCCATTCCAAAACCTTCAAGAGCATCCTTGATCAATGGAGCATTATGAATTCTAATTGATCCTATAGCAGACTTTTCAGTGACTAGTCCCAAGAATTTGCTATCATCCGTTTCGATTCGAAGCTCGACATGCTTTGATAACTCTTTGACAAAGTGTTGGACCTTCTTCTTGTTTTTTCCAGCAATTAGAACATCATCGACGTACAGTACAAGCACAATCACCGTCTTGCTCTCATCATGAAGTAGATACAGAGAAGGATCAGCAGAAGAGGCAACGGCACCATGACTGAGCAGGATAGAGTGCAAGAATTTTCGGATCGGTCTAGATGCCTGCTTCAAGCCATAAATAGCTTTCTTCAGCCGATACACCAGATTTTCCTTGCCGCGTACTTCAAAACCACGGGGTTGCTCCATGTACACTTCTTCTTCAAGTGTGCCATAGAGAAAAGCCGCCTTGATGTCCAATCTCATGTAGCACATAGACTGATCGACTATCATAGCCAATAACATCCGAACAGTGGTATACTTGGCTACAGGTGCAAAGACTTGAGAGTAATCTTCACCATACTGCTGCATAAACCCTTTTGCAACTATGCGAGCCTTCTGTCGTGTCACCTGATCAAAGTTGTTACGCTTGCGGTCAAAGACCCATCTGCATGGTATAGGTCGCGACCGATTCGGCAGGTCTGTAAGCTCAATCACTCCTCTTTGTCGCAGGTTCTTCATTTCAGCACACATTGCACTATGCCACTGTTCACGTTCACTACTTACCATGGCCTCATCGTACGGTCAAGGCAAATCCGGACTGCAGGCTCCCATCACACAACGTAGTTGCAAGGCCAACATAGCGTCTGCTGCGTACCTACTCGGGGCATTACGTATTCTGCTTGACCGTCGTGGCTCTGGTGGATAATTGGTGACACGTTCCGGGTCCACATTTCCAGTCTCACCCAGAAACTTCAACTCCATCAAGTCTTCATCGTACTCGGCATTATTCCCCTTCGCAGCAGTCGCAAAATCTTCATTATCCACTTCATTTCCACGTATCTCCATATCTTCGCTTCCTTCATCATCACTGCCAAATAAATCGGATAGACTGGTACCATCTTCTCCGCGATTCTCTGTTGGCCAGCCAAGAATCGACTCATCGAACTGGACATCTCTTGAGACAGAGAAAGTAGCACTATCTGGATAGTAACTTCTGTAAGAATTTCCTCTTTCAAATCCGACGAGTATGCTCTTTCGAGCCCTTGGACCAAACTTGCCATCTCTCTTCTCCTCCGGAATGTGCACGTAGGCTAAGGACCCAAAAACTCTGATGTAGGATAAGTTGGGACGTGTTCCGAACACTTTCTGAAAGGGCGTACTGCTTCCATCAGAAGCGGAGGTGTATATAGCATTCCGAGTATGGTTTGCAGTATTGATAGCCTCAGCCCAAAGCCTACTCCGTCCAGGAAATGAGGATAAAGATAAGAACATCGTGCTCGCAGCATCATTCAAGGTCCGATTCAGTAGCTCCGCTTTCCTATTCGATTCAGGGCTGTATGGTGCTGTCGGCTGCTTCTTGACGCCTCGTTCAGAGAGCCAGTTCTGCAAAGTTTTGGAGAGGTACTCTTCGGCATTTTCGAACCTGATACTCTTCACATGCTTATCCAAAGCGGTTGCTAGCTCAACAATCATTTCTCTGACAGCAGCCGGAACTTCAAAACGTTTCTGCAGGAATCTGACCATCGAATAAGCACTCTTGTCATCATATAATGTCACATAGTACTTGGCACCACCAATCGATGCGATGCGTATTGGTCCAACAACATCAGTGTGTACTAGGTCACCTGGTTCTTTCGAATGATGATTCACATGGAGTGCGGGCGTAGTATCTCGTACAGACTTTGATACCTTGCAGTCATCGCATATACCCCACTCAGAAACATTCTGGAATGGAACACCATTCACAAGCGGGACAGTCTTACTAAGATGGTCTCTGCACATGTGCTTCAGTCGACGGTGCCATAGAAATGATTCTTTCACCTTCGTTTTGGAAACTAAGGCCGCACTACCCGCACTGTCAACGGACGGTTTCAGTAATGCCGTGTACAATCCAGTCCGTTCTGACTCAAATACCAGGAGACAAATTGTGTTCGTCTTTGGGTCAGTTATAGTACAAGTACCATATCCCTCTCGTTCATCACTCCGGAACGTTATGACTAGACCTTTCTTGCGCATACACCCAACAGAGAGAAGATTGAACTTCAAATCGGGAACATACTGCACATCAGTGAGTGTAACAAGGTTGGTAGTACCATAAGCAACAGTACTTGCATGTATGTTGCCTTTCCCATGCACACGAATATGGGTTCCATCTCCGACTTCAACACTCTCACGCGTTGATCTTTCCAACGTCTCAAACAGGGAACGATCATTACACATGTGGGTTGTTGCCCCAGCATCGATGAACAACTTCGGGTGGGATTCATGGCTGTCAGATCCCAAGATGGGCGCTCTGGCAACATTTGAAGCAGTATCTGTGTCCAACACCAGACCTTCCGTTTTCTGCTGCGGTGGACGGTACTTCTTGCTCTCAGGGTTCGTAAAACACTTCACCTTCTTGTGTCCAGACTTACCACAGTAATAGCATTTGATTTTTGACCTCATCTTAGGCTTCTGACGAGTACCTAATGCCCTTGTAACTTCGCCGGAAAGTTCAAGACTGGAAAGGTAGGTTGCTTCTTTTGAAATGAGCAGCTCAAGAGATTCCGATAGTGACTTGTCCATTCCCCGAATGACTTCTGCAGTGACCCCAAATTTTTAACGCAGGCCACGTAGCAAAGCGCGTAGCTGTTCTGCTTCGGAAGTGTTGTAGCCAATCCCTCCAAGTTGGGACTCCAGTTCAGAGAGACGAGCGCGAAGTTCAAGTACAGTTTCACTTGGTTTCATCTTAGCCTGATAACGGTCCAAAAGACCATCCCTACTGGCTTGCGATACACCCTGGTGCTGTTCCTTGAGAGTGTTCCACACAAGAGATGGATCTTGCATATCCATGACAGGGGCAACACAATAGTCATGCACTAAAAGCAAGATGGTAGACAATGCTACTTCCGTACGGCGATCGAATTTCCAGACATTTTCGTCATCTTCTCCTGGCGGAGATTCGGAGCCATCGACGATGCTCCACAGTCCCTTGCTACGGAAAACCAGTTCAACCTTCCAGGACCAGAGAAAGTAATTTGTTGACGTAAGCAGCGGTAGACAAATTTTATTCACGTCAACAACAGAAGTACGTTCATCCCAATCTTCGTTCATCTTTGAAGTACGTCAAGTATGGAGGACAATCGGTAGGACCAGGGAAAGTTATCGTATAGACTCACAAACAACAGGTGGTTGGGATCGACAAGAGGCAGGAGGGGTCTGGGCCCATAACCTTTAGCTTGATCACGACTTGGATACCTCTCTTTAATTCGTCAAGGCACTCTTATCTTCTTAAGTAGTCATCCTGGAGCTTAATTCTTGCCCAAATCGTGCATCCAATTCAATCTATTGTCAAACATCTATCTATCGTAAAGAAAGATATTATCGCGTAAGTCACTATTCATTCTATAATATCAGAACGCATGCAAACTGTCAACAGACTAACGTTAAGATCCAGTCAAAAACACCGCCCCCGCATGCAGTTCATAGATGTTTTTATGGCAATGGCATGCTTTGTACGCAGGCGTTTCAAGCCTTGCGTGCAGACTGCCCCGCCGCCTCGGCACGCAGTCTGCAGAGGCTACTTTGTGCCACTACGCGTCTAGCGTGTAGATGAGATCTGTATATCTTAAAATTTGGAAGAAAAGGGCCACCATGGTGCAACGCAAAGTCGTTCATAGCGTTTTTGCACATAGCATTATTGAACAGAGTTGCGTTGCCGCCTGTAATATACCTTGCATTGCCATCAGAGCATCAGATAGTCTCTGCAGACTCGTGTGAGAAGGTATTTTGGCTTCAATTGCATCGAATTGGGGCATAAATCTGTACACTGAAACCTAGCATCGTTGCCCCTCGAGTCATCGCGCCTAGTAGATTCGAGGGGCGACGATGCTAGGTTTCAGTGTACAGATTTATGCCCAAATTCGATGCACATGTACACTGAAACCTAGCATCGTCGCCCTTCGAATCATCGCGCCTAGTATCATGGCACCTAGCATCGTCGCGCCTAGCATCATTGCGCTTAGGATCGTAGCGCCCAGCATCGTGGCGTCTAGCATCGTCGAGCATTTTTGTTTAGAACCTCATTTAGAGTAACATGGCGTGCTGCTCATGTATTATGGCTTCTATGGCATCGAGCTTTGAGAATAGAGCTGTAGAGCATTGCTTCGTAAATGGAAATAGAATCATCGCGCATTCCACTACGGCGCATAAAGTGTTCATGTAGAACATGGTCAAGCATAGCTTTGTTGCGCAGAGCATCGTAGAAGGCAGCACTACGTGTGGCAATTATGCAGTAAACTATGCTACGGTGCGGAAGTAAAACCTTCGCGTATACCGCAGCAGGGTAGATATTGGCATAGCCTTGTCGCATAGCCTTGTGCCTCTCACCATTGTCGCGCCTAGAATCATTTTATAGAGCATGGTGATGTGGAGCGTGGGTTAAGAGATCACTGCGTACTGCTCTGTGGTTTAGAGAAGTATAGTCATGCCGTCAAGTAAATGCGTGTATAATTATGACGAGCAATGTAATACTTGTAGGGTAAGTAGAGCAAAGGAAAGTAGAGCGCTCATCGCGTGAATGACATGGCACGCTTTAGTGTAGTGCCATTTAATTTGTGTGCATACCCATGGTGAATGACATGGCACGCTTTATTGTAGTGCCATTTTATTGGTGTGCATGACCATGTTGTAGTAGAGCGTGCAATGTTATTGGTGCACATGACCGTTGAAAAATAGTAATTAAAAGGGTCATGTACACTGCACTGCAACGGGTTGGTTACTGTAGTGTAACGGGTGGGCTACTTTGATCAAACGGCTAGGCTACTGTGGCGTGCAAAAGGCAACAGGTGGAAACGTGTCGCATTATGCCGTGCAAAATGCCTCTTGGAGCGCATAAAACGCCACATTTCCACTTGGCAGCCTATTTCTCCGTTTTGCAGCCAATGGGTGAGCGTTAGCTGACACACCGACAGACAGACGGACAATCATTGTCTTTGGTAAGGGGGGAGAAAGGAGCTGTTCGATAGGTGCGGCTTTGGACTGATAGCGGATGTCACACTATGAGGGTGATACTGGAGTGGAGTATTCTCAACACTCAACAGCGAGCGTGCCAGCGGAGACCGTGTAACCAAGTCTCAAAGCTCGTCCAGACGCGTCTGGTACGCGAATCAGAGGCAAAGTTCGGGTCCTCGACGCCCGGAATATACTCACAAGTGGCTCTGAAGCGCACTCGAAAGAGAAAATAAAAGATGGCACTTCGTAAAAGCGGGCGCACTGACAGGAGAAACTACCTCCGCTACCCTAAGGGTTGAACCCCTGGACCCTAGATGCTCTCTCTACGTGCGTGGTGTGATACTCTGCGACGTGCCCTACTCTGCACATTTCACGAGTAGGGTGCTCAATCCGTACGAAACGTTCCAGGGAGGTTACTAACAAGCGCGATATGCTTTCACCAGTTAAACCCTGCTGGTCTCTTGCCGGATATCAGCTCGACCTTACGCACGCACGCAAAAATAAAAGAAGTTGAAACGGAGCGACGTCTGCAAGTATCAACGCTCTGGGCCAATAACCTGTAGATATGAAATGATGTTGGGCTTCGACGCAAATGAAAGGGAAAGAAAGAAAGAAAATAAAGAGTGAAGGTTGCCATGCTTTGTTTGGTTTACTTGGAGTTGCAACATCTGCAACTTATATAGCACCACTAGAGTGCACTACAACTACAAGAAAAACCCTAACCACTAAGTGCGGACAGCCAGTACTACCAATCATATTCAAACATAAGACAATAAGGGTTGCACAAACTGGTGACAGTTCACTACAACCATGCATAACATTATTCCAACACATGCCAAGGAGGCACAGTAAGTGAAACAACCATGACAACAATGTGCCAGCATGTCACAGCCCTGTATAATGAGTTTCTTGCGTCATCATGACCATGAAAATGCATAAGGTCACATGACACTGTATCCATATCGATAACCGAAGTCCATTGCGTGCGATGCACGAGCTGGCACACACAATCACACGTCTGCCGCAACGTGATGTCCCTGTAAACCAGTGCAGCCACACAGAATCTCATGTACGTTTTCCATTCACATTATGCCAAGTGTCCTATGCGGTGCCTATGACCCATACAATGTATACCACTTGTAAACCACGTAATGCATATGGGCATATGCAGTAGCCAATCATAAGCCCGTTTCACGTTGGGTTCGAGCACACGCGCATATGCGCTTTTGCAAGGGAGGTGCTCAAAAGTGCCCATCGTTATATGCAACTTTGTTTCCAAGTAGTCTAATATGAAGTTCTAGGGCTTCCAGGCATTTGACCATGTGCCAACATCAACACTCCTCCTGGAGTTGCTGGTGAAGTCCCACTCGTTCCAATATCAATCGTGCAGCCACAGGGCTAAGAGGCTTGGTGAGGATGTCTGCGTCATTGTCTTCACTGGCAACATACATCATAGATATGACTTTGTCCTTGACCAGTTGCCTGATGAAGTGCACCTTGACATCTATATGCTTCGCACGACCAGAAGGGCAACGTTCACCAACAGCCCATTCAATAGGACATTGGTTGTCCGAAAGGATTGGAACACTGTTATCAACTGCTATTCCACACTCTCTGAGCACAAAGGATACCAATATCTCCTGAGCAGACATTACCAATGCATAGTATTCGGCCTCACCAGTGAAAAGTGCATCTGAGGACTGCTTAGGGGCACCATAGAAACATGAGCTGGAGCCAAGTTTAATCAAATACCCAGAAAAAGACTTGCGATCTGTGGTATCGCCAGCAAAATCAGAGTCTACCAAAGCATTTAACTCTAGACTTCTTTGGCGGTACAGTAAACCATGATCACCATTGCAACGTAGATATCCTAATACACGTTAGGCTGCTCGATGACAGTATGCAGTAGGAGCATTCTAGAAGCGTGCCAGTACAAGAACAGGAGCCAGTATGTCCAAATGCGTACGCAATGCCAAGTACAGCAGAGACCCGATCATCTGCTGATAGAATTGAACATAACATGGTGATTTATGCTCCTCCACATCAAGTGAAGAAGACAAAGATTCCACCATTGGGCTAGGTGCTGGTTTCGAATTCTGCAGTCAAAACCTGCGCAGTATCCCTTCGATATACATAGGTTGTCCAAGTTTTACACCCAACAGCTGGCCATTGGAGTCCGTCTTCCAGGTAAACTGAACACCTAGGTAGAGTCTGACACCATCCTCAACACGCAAATCATACGTTGCCTTGAGCTCCTCCAAGATTCGGGACCGTTCTTCAGCACTTGGCGTGAAGATGAGAAGGTCTTCCACGTATATCAGGATGTACGCATAGGTATTCGTGGTCCAATTGCGGAGGAACGCGCATGGTTGTTGATTTCGGAACATGGTCGAATGCCTGGAAGCCCTAGAACTTCATATTAGACTACTTCGAAACAAAGTTGCATATAACGATGGGCACTTTTGAGCACCTCCCTTGCAAAAGCGCATATGCGCGTGTGCTCGAACCCAACGTGAAACGGGCTTATGATTGGCTACTGCATATGCCCATATGCATTACGTGGTTTACAAGTGGTATACATTGTATGGGTCATAGGCACCGCATAGGACACTTGGCATAATGTGAATGGAAAACGTACATGAGATTCTGTGTGGCTGCACTGGTTTACAGGGACATCACGTTGCGGCAGACGTGTGATTGTGTGTGCCAGCTCGTGCATCGCACGCAATGGACTTCGGTTATCGATATGGATACAGTGTCATGTGACCTTATGCATTTTAATGGTCATGATGACGCAAGAAACTCATTATACAGGGCTGTGAAATGCTGGCACATTGTTGTCATGGTTGTTTCACTTACTGTGCCTCCTTGGCATGTGTTGGAATAATGTTATGCATGGTTGTAGTGAACTGTCACCAGTTTGTGCAACCCTTATTGTCTTATGTTTGAATATGATTGGTAGTACTGGCTGTCCGCACTTAGTGGTTAGGGTTTTTCTTGTAGTTGTAGTGCACTCTAGTGGTGCTATATAAGTTGCAGATGTAGCAACTCCAAGTAAACCACACAAAGCATGGCAACCTTCACTCTTTATTTTCTTTCTTTCTTTCCCTTTCATTTGCGTCGAAGCCCAACATCATTTCATATCTACAGGTTATTGGCCCAGAGCGTTGATACTTGCAGACGTCGCTCCGTTTCAACTTCTTTTATTTTTGCGTGCGTGCGTAAGGTCGAGCTGATATCCGGCAAGAGACCAGCAGGGTTTAACTGGTGAAAGCATATCGCGCTTGTTAGTAACCTCCCTGGAACGTTTCGTACGGATTGAGCACCCTACTCGTGAAATGTGCAGAGTAGGGCAGGTCGCAGAGAATCGCACCACGCACCTGGAGAGAGCATCTAGGGTCCAGGGGTTCAACCCTTAGGGTAGCAGAGGTAGTTTTTTATATCAGGGCGCCCACTTTTATGAAGTGTCATCTTTTATCTTCTTTTTCGAGTGCGCTTCAGAGCCAGTTGTGAGTATACTCCAGGCGTCGAGGACCCGAACTTCGCCTGTGATTCGCGTACCGGACGCGTCTGGACGAGCATTGAGACTTGGTGACATGGTCTCCGCTGGCGCGCTCGCTGTTGAGTGTTGAGAATACTCCACTCTAGTATCACCCTCATAGTGTGACATCCGCTATCAGTATAAAGCCGCACCTATCGAACAGCTCCTCTGTCTATTCTGATAGCGATTCTAAGCATCGAGTCCCTCACTCTGCTTCATTTCCGAGCATTATGTGTTCCTATTTTGGTTACTGAACTCCTTCTGGAACTATGTCAGACTCCGAAGTTGAGTCAGAATCCACTTCTGGTGTGAAGATCGCGCGCTTCTACGGTAAGCGCGGCGAGGATTACACCCTCTGGCGACACCGTCTACGTGCCGCTTGTCGAATTAAAGGTGTCTGGAATGTTGTCATGTCAAGTTCGGAGGAGTCATCCAGTGCTATAATGACACAAGCGTCTGATTCTACTGCTACCCAGACCGCCTCCCGTATAGTTGCAAAGGGGTAAAAGGCATGTGCCATCCTCATGTGTGCACTTGGCGATGCCCCACTACGCGTTGTGATGGATGTGGATGATGGTCCTGGGCGTATGTTGAGAATGCCAGATGCACGTTATGCCTCCAACCGAACAGTTTCTCGTATCGCTGTACAGACCCAACTGTTCCGAATGTCATATATTGGGCAAAATATGTCAGAATATGTGGAGCTGTTTGCCTCTTTATTCTCCCAATTAGACGGAATGGGGAACCATGCTGCCATTCCAGAGTCACATAAGGCTCCAATGCTACTAGCTTCTATCAACCCCAACTGCTCACCAGAGTCAACTGCTGCAGCACTTAGACTAAGGAGATCTCGGAATTGACGTGGAACTATGTGGCAACTACCCTGATTGATGAGTACAAAGCTCGAAAACTTGGTTCTGTCAGTGCCACTAGTGGTCGTAACCGCAAAGAGAACCGATGTAAAGGTAACGGCCGTTCTAGTGGACGTAACAAATTGTCAAATGGGGACGAAAATGATGGTAATATATCAGATTCCAACTCAAACATTGAGTCCAATGGGCGTGCTTGTGCTTTTGCCACCAAAAACAGTTACCATTGCACTTTCTGCGAACAAGATGGCCACATGCAGGACCGATGCCACATGAGTCCTGACAATCCGGACAACCGTTTACCCAAAGTCATCTTGGACCAACTCAAAGCTGGTTCAGGTGACAAGTCTAAACAGTCTGGCAAGTCATCACGAAGGGGATCCAAGGTTGAGATCGCCGGAATGGGTGTCGAGAAGTCTACAGTGCTCCCATCTGTGTGTAAGGGCATGGATAAGTACGCGGATAGTGGTGCCACGTCCCATTTCTGTTATTCCGCCTATGCGTTTGTGCCCAACACATTGGTTGACATATCTCCGAGGCGTATTGAACTTGCTGACAATACCACGGTCACGGCCACACAACAAGGCGATGTTTTACTGCCCTTCGTCGAGGCTAACCTCCGATTGACGGATGTACTACATGTCCTAGATTTTGGATAGAACTTAGTGTGTGTTGGTCGTATGGCCGATAAAGGAATACAGTCGCTGTTCGGCGCAAGTCATGTTCGCCTTACCCACGAAGAGGGGTTTGAAATTGGATGTGGTCAACGAGACACACACTCTAGGTTGTAAACGCTGCCATGTATCATCGAGCACACCGATCACACAAGGCTACTATCCGCAAAAGACCAAGACGTGACAAAGCTATGGCACCGCCGAGTTGCACATATGAACCCAAGAGAACTTCAAAAGGTACACGAGCAAATTGATGGAGTGCCAAAGCTGAAACATATGGAGGAGGTATATCGACCATGCAGACTAGGCAAAGTGCATAAACTTCCGTTTTTGAGAAATTTCAAACGATCAAAGAAGATTGGAGACGTTTTGCACTCAGACATCATTGGTCCTCTGCTGCAATCGTTTCCAGATCATTTTCAGTATGCGTCTGCGTTTATCGATGACCGCTCTCGATATGCCTTCGTTGGCTTCACGCTGCATAGATCTGAAATTGGGGAAGTGTTTTGGGTATAAGGCAGAACCACCAGCAGCTTGGAGGAGCGCATGTGCTTGTTCAAAATTTGCACTCGGACAATGCAGAGGAGTACATTGCGTTACAAGAAAACGATGCCAATGGTCTGCAGGGAACTTCGTTCTCACCTCCTTATACACCGGAATATAACGCAATTGCCGAGCGCATCAATCCCACTATGGAAGAAGCTGCTCGAGCTTTGCTGATTCAGGCCAACTTGCAGAAGTCCTATGGCCCTATGCACTCAAATATGTTATTTATATTCGCAACAGAGTTCCACACTCTACCACTGGCTCGACTCCATACCTGTTGGTGACTGGTAATAAGCCATCATTGAAGCATGCTAGAGTGTTTGGATGCGCAGCATATGTATTGAAAATGAACCTGGACATAAAGTTCGAGTCTCGTGCACTTGAGGGAGTGTACTTGCAAACTCTGGAGCATGGTGTTTACGAGGTTGTGGTCACCGGTGACTATGAGATACCTCGATTTGTGAGGTCCCGGCATGTCTATTTTGATGAATCTACATTCCCTGGTGCCCCATACCTCGTAAAATCTATGGATGACGAAAGTGCATCAGACATTGACTATAATAGCACTGGGTATGAGAGCTCTAGTGACAGTTCGGATGAGTTTTCGCTCGATTAATTCGGAGAACCTAGGTCAGGCGCAGAAACCGATGCACAGGATGCACCAGACCAACCCACCGAAACTGTGAATGAGGTTCAAACTCCAAGAATTGGCAATACTGCGAGCGATACCAATTCTGTGGAGAACGCGAACGAGGATTCTATTGATATTGATGAGTCCAATGTTCATCCCGAACCAGAATCTAGATACCCTCGTCGCAGTCGGCGTGCACCACAGCGCTGGTAGAATATGGCTGTTGCCGCTACCTCTCAAGTCGAAGTGACCACAAGTGACGACCCAACACTTCAGGAGGCATTATCTTCAACTCCATCGGAAAGAGCACAATTGGTAGAGTGCCATTGATGAAGAGCTCACATCACTAAGCGACAAAGGTACTTGGGTTCCAGATGACTCACCGCAGTCACAGCCTTTACCTACAAATGTCATTCTTAAAGTTAAACGTGATGCAGACGCCTCAGTGGACCGATTCCGAGCTCGAATCGTAGCAGGGGGGAACCCCCAGACATATGGTCAGGATTACATGGAGACGTATGCACCGGTTGTATTTTTCAACTTGGTTCGCATGTTCTTGGAACTCATGCTGTGCATGCAAATGTATGTCGCACAGGTTGACATCAAGACCGCGTTCCTCAATGGTGACCTAAAGGAAGACGTTTGGATAATGTCTACGCGTGGTATACCTGGGCGGAAGTCGCGTTGTTTTAAACTGCTAAAGGCCATATATGGACTGAAACAGGCTCAAGCTGCGTGGCACACCAAGTTCAGTACTGATATAAAAGGCTTGGGATTTGAAGAACGGCCTAGTGCACCATTGTAGATATGAAATGATGTTGGGCTTCGACGGAAATGAAAGGGAAAGAAAGAAAATAAATAAAGAGTGAAGGTTACCAGGCTTGGGGGCAAGTCTAGTTGGTACTGCGACTTCAAAGTCTTATCTAGCACCTCTAGTTTGCACTAACACTACAAAAAAGCCCTACACGACTAAGTGAGGACACCAATACTACCAATCATAATCAAACATAACACAATAAGGGTTGCACACACTGATTACAGCTTAGTACAACCATGCATAAAAACATAACAACACATTACAACAACGCACACCAAGTGAAACAAGCAGCCAATAATGGGCAACAAGTGAACCAGACATGCTAACAATGTGCCACCATGTGAAAGCACGGTGTAAACACTTACTTGCATCATCATTACTGTGACAAAGCACAAATTCACATGCCACCGCATCCGTGTGCATACCCTAGGTGTGTCGCGTGCATGGCACGTGCTTACTTTCACGACTGCACATATGCAACACCTGCATGTACCTGTTAACCAGATGTACCCACACGTATTCCTAAGTACCATGGCCATTCACCTTATGTCAAGTGGCCAGGTCCATGCCCATGACCCATACGATGCACAACACTTGTAACCAATGCATTGCATATGAGCATATGCAGTAGCCAATCATATGCCCGTTTCACTTTGGGTTTGAGAACACACGCATATGCGCTTTTGCAAAGCATCTCTCAAAATCAGCCCTCCGTTATATGAAACTTTGTTTCCAAGTGCTGCACCATGATGTCCCCGGACTACCAGGCATCCGACCATGTGCTAACATCAACAATCCTCCTCGAGTTTCTTGGAATCACCATGCTCCAGAGTCTGCAAATACACTCCCTCAAGTGCACGAGACTCGAACTTTGTGTCTGGGTTCATTTTCAATATATATGCTGCCTATCCAAACGCTTTATCATACTTCAACGACGGCTTACCACGACCCACCAAAAGGTATAGATTCAGACCTGTGGTAGAGTGGAGAGATCTATCCCATATACAAATATCATTTTTCAATGCATACGGCGACTAGCATTCTTGCCAGTGTGCCTGAACCAGTAAAGCTCGAGCAGATCCTAGCATTGTGCGATTGATGCGCTCGGCAATGGCATTATGGTCTGGTGTGTAGGGAGGTGAGAATATCATTCCCTGCAGACCATTCTTGGTTGGGTCTTGGAGAGCAATGTACTTTTCGGCATTGTTTGCATGCAAATTCTGAATATGCACATGCGCTCCTCCAACATTATGAGGTAACAAGTGCGCTCCTCCAACCTGCGGGAGATTTCGCCCAACATCAGGAAACACTGCACTAACACCATAGCTATGCCAAAACGAAGTCGTTATGCTCAATCGGATTTGGCAGCGTGTACAAACGAGAGGGCATGTCACGTTGCCCACATCCAATCTCTAACCCATCTTCGTGTATAACACAAACCTCATTCGCACAGAAAAAAGACTGAATGCCTTTATCGGCCATACGACCTACAGGAACCAAGTTGTATCAAAGATCTGGGACTAGAAGTACATCTGTCAACCTGAAGTTAGCCTCCGAAAAAGGGAATATTACATCCCCTTTTTGTGTAACAGAGAATGTAGTGTTGTCAGTGACCTTAATCGTCCTTTGCTGTATGTCAACCAATGTGTTCGGGACGAACGCAGAAGAACAAGTGAAAAAGTGGGATGTGGCACCACTGTCCGCGTAGGTGTCTATGGAAGTAGATGAAGGGGGCACCACTGCAGACTTTTCAGCAGACATTGCAGCGATCTCAATCTTAGAATCCTTTCGTAATGACCTTCCGGAGTGCTTGAGTTTGTGACTGGAACTAGTTTTCAGTTTCTCCAAGATAGCTCTAGGCAGGTGATTGTCTGGATTGTCAGGATTCATGTGACATCGGTCCTGCGTGTGACCATCTCTGTCACAGAAGCTGCAATGATAACTATTTTTGCCTGCAATAGCATAAGCGTGTCCGTTGTAGTCATTGTCTGAATTGGGATCTGATGTACTTCCATCAATGTCATAAATACTTGACGATGTGGTGTGTCCACTTAAACGGCTACTGCCCTTACGTCTGCTCTTCATGCGTTTGCGACTATGAGCAGAACCAGCTGAATCAATTTGGCGAGCATTTTTTGTATATGAGGGTAGTGGCCACGTAGTCCCATGTCAATTACGAGATGTCCTTTGTCCGAAGTGCTGCAGCCGTTGACTCCAGTGAGCTGTTGGGATCAATAGAGGCTAAAATCATTGGCGCCTGGTGGGATTCGGGAATGGCAGCATCCTTCCCCATTCGGTCTAGCTACGAGAATAGAGAGGCAAACTGGTCGACATAGTCCGATATATCCTGACCATTATAGGACATTCGGAATAGCTGGGTCTATACAGCAATACGTGACACTGTCCAGTTAGATGCATACCTTGCATCAAGAGGTTGGAGCATATGCCCAGGGTCATCATCGACGTCTATAACCACACGCAGAGGGGCATCTCCAAGTGCGCATATTATGATTGCGCATGTCTTTTCACGTTTGGCAAGTACATGGAGAGTGGTCCGCGGAGCACTTGAGACCGACACCTGCGTCGTGGTATCACTGGATGACCCCTCCAAGCCTGAGATTACGACATTCCAGACTTCTTTGATGCGACATGCAGCCCGTAGACCATGTCTCCATAACATATAATCTTCACCACGTTTACCATGGAAGCGCGGGATTTTCACACCAAAGGTGGTTTCGGACTAAACTTCAGAGTCAGACATTGTTCAAAAAAGAGTTCAAATACCAAAGTAAATAAAACAAATGTACCAGAGTGAGGGACTCGATGCCTTGATTCGACGATCAGGTGGGATTGAAGAGAATGATCGCGGTACAGCCGCTGAAATGTAGCTGATGTCACACTAAGAAAACGATACTGGAGTGGAGATTTGTCGACACTCATTAGCTAGGATGGCAGCGGAGACCGTGTAACCAAGTCTCAACGCTCAGTAGGACGAGTCCCGTATGCGAATCACAGGCGGAGTTTGGGTACTCTACGCCCGGAGTATACTCACAAGTGGCTCTGAAGCGCACTCGGAAAAGAAAATAATACGATGAAACTTCGTAAACGTCGGCGCACTGACAGGAAAAACTACTTCCGCTACCCTAAGGGTTGAACCCCTGTACCCTGGATGCTCTCTCCAGGTGCGAGGTGCGATATTCTTCGACCTGCCCTACTCCGCGCAGTTCACCAGTAGGGTGCTCAATCCGTACGAAACGTACCAGAGAGGTTACTAACAAGCGCGATATGCTTCCACCGGTTAACCCCTGCTGGTCTCTTGAGGGATATCAGCTCGATCTTACGCGGGCACGCAAAAATAAAAGATGTTTAAACGTAGCGACGTCTGCAAATATCGACGCTCTGGGCCCATAACCTGTTGATATGAAATGATGTTGATAGATGATGTTGGGCTTCGGCGGAAATGAAATGGAAAGAAAGAAAGAAAAGAAACAGTGAAGGTTGCCAGCATTGGGGGCACGTTTACTTGGTACTGCGACTTTCGAGTCTTATATAGCACATCTACGTCCCGCTAGCACTACAAGAAAACCCTACACCACTAAGTGGGGACACCCAGTACTACCAATCATATTCAAACATAACACAATAAGGGTTGCACACACTGATTACAGCTACGTAAAACCACGCATAACAATATAACAACAAACTACAACCATGCACACCAAGTGAAATAAGCAGCCAACAATGCGCAACAAGTGAACCAGACATGCTAACAATGTGCCACCATGTGACAGCACGGTGTAAACACTTACTTGCATGATCATTACTGTGACAAAGCACAAATTCACATGCCACCGCATCCGTGTACATACCATAGGTGTGTTGTGTGCATGGCACGTGCTTACTTGCACGACTGCACATATGCAACACCTGCATGTACCTGTAAACCAGATGCACCCACACATATTCCTAAGTACCATGCACATTCACCTTATGCCAAGTGGCCAGTTCCATGCCCATGGACCTTACAATGCACAACACGTGTAACCAATGCATTGCATATGAGTATATGCAGTAGCCAATCATATGCCCGTTTCACGTCGGTTTTGAGAACACACGCATATGCGCTTTTGCAACGCAGCTTTCAAAAACAGCCCTGCGTTATATGAAACTTTGTTTCCAAGTGCTGCACCATGATGTCCCAGGACTACCAGGCACTTGACCATGTGCTAACATCAACAACTAGTATAATCTGATTTACTCTCGTCATCCATGTAGTTGCTAGGATATGGTGCACCAGGGAACCTATAATCATTAAAGGTGACATGACGTGACCCTACTACGCGAGTATTATGGTCGTCATCACTAACTAGAACCTCGTAAACACCATACTCAAGAGTCTGCAAGTACACTCTCCCCAGTGCACGAGACCCGAACGTGGTGCCCGGATTCATTTTTAATACGTATGCGGCACATCTGAATACTCTGACGTACGTCAAAGAAGGCGTAGTTCCAGTCAGTAGGACATACGGAGTCACGCCAGTCATGAAGTGCGGCACTCTATTGCGAACATAAATCACATGTTTTAGTGCGTACGACCACAAAAAATCTGGAAGATTGGCTTCAATGAGCAAAGCTCGGGCAGCTTCAACCATAGTGCGATTGATGTGCTCTGCAACAGCATTATGTTCTGGGGTATACGGTGGAGAAAAAGATACCTCCTGGAGACCATTCTTGGGATTCTTTTGCAAGGAAATGTACTCTTCTGCGTAGTCAGAGCGCAGTTTTTGAATAAGCACATGTTCTCCTCCAAGCTGTTTGAGCTTCTGCCTCACACCCAGGAATACTTCACTTATCTCACACCTTTGCATCATGAACCCAAGTACTGCGTATCGCGAGTGATCATTCACAAATCCAGACGCATAGCGGAATCGGTCTGGGAATGATGGCACTAACGGACCCATAATGTCTGAGTGCACAATGTTCCCAACGTTCTCGGCTCGTTTAAACTTGCCCAAAAATGGCAGCTCATGTGCCTTGCCAAGGCGACATGACGGACATACCCCCTCCATGCACTTGATATTTGGGACTCCGAAGACATGTTCGTGAACCTGTTCTAGGTCATGCTCATTCATATTTGCCAGTCAGCGATGCCACAGTGAACTTGTGCGGTCGTCTTCACTTGATGTGGAGGAGGATAAGTTACCGTATTAAGTCCAGTTGTATCAGCAGATGATCGGGTCTCTGCTGTACCTGGCATTACGCACCCGTTTGGACATATTGGCACCTGTACTTATCTTAGCACGGTTCCAGAGAGCACCAAATCGATATTGTCACCAGGCGGTGAAGCGTGTTCTGAGGTATTTACGCGGTACTGCTCACCATTAACTTGTGTATCACTCTGGGAACCTCCTGCTGAATGGTTATCTAGACTCTGATTACGCAGGTGATACCACTGATCGGAAGTATTTGTCTGGCTTTACGATCAAACTTGGGTCATGTGTTTGTTTCTACGGTGCCCGTAAGCAGGCGTCGGTGGCATTGTCTACAGGCGAGTCTGAGTACTACGCATTGGTGATGGCATGTCAAGAGCTAATGTGGATATCTCGAGTACTTGGAGAATGTGGATTATTGGTTTATGATAATACTCCACTACGCTCAGGCACCCAATGTGCGGTTGAGTGGGCCATTGGTGAGCGTTGCCCCTCTAGACGTGCCAAAAACATTGACGGGTAGGTACAATTTGTACGGGAGTTGGTCGAGAGCAAGCTGATAAGTGTGGAGTATGTGCCAAAGTGAGGACAATGATGCTGAAATATTCACTAAGCCATTTAGTCCTGTTATGACACAATTGATCTTCGATCGAGTTGATCTAAACTGGGAACTCGAGGAAGAGTGTTGATGTTAGCACATGGTCTAGTGCCTGGTACTCCTGGGACATCATGGTGCAGCACTTGGAAACAAAGTTTCATATAACGAAGGGCTGTTTTTGAGAGCTGCTACGCAAAAGCGCATATGCGTGTGTTCTCAAAACCGACGTGAAACGGGCATATGATTGGCTACTGCATATACTCATATGCAATGCATTGGTTGCACGTCTTGTGCATCGTAAGGGCCATGGGCATGGAACTGGCCACTTGGCATAAGGTGAATGTGCATGGTACTTAGGAATATGTGTGGGTACATCTGGTTTACAGGTACATGCAGGTGCTGCATATGTGCAGTCGTGCAAGTAAGCACGTGCCATGCACGCGACACACCTAGTGTATGCACACGGATGCGGTGGCATGTGAATTTGTGCTTTGTCACAGTAATGATGATGCAAGTAAGTGTTTACACAGTGCTGTCACATGGTGGCACATTGTTGGCATGTGTGGTTCACTTGTTGCGCACTGTTGGCTGCTTGTCTCACTTGGTGTGCACGGTCGTAGTTTGTTGTTATGTTGTTATGCGTGGTTGTACGTAGCTGTAATCAGTGTGTGCAACCCTTATTGTGTTATGTTTGAATATGATTGGTAGTATTGGGTGTCCGCACTTAGTGGTGTAGGGTTTTCTTGTAGTGCTAGTGCGACGTAGATGTGCTATATAAGACTCTGAAGTCGCATTACCAAGTACACTCCCGCCAAGCCTGGCAACCTTCACCCTTTCTTTTCTTTCTTTCTTTCCCTTTTATTTCCGTCGAAGCCCAACATCATTTCATATCAACACCGTTAGTGCCATCATTCTAAGACCGATTCCGCTATGCGTCTGGATTTGTGGATTATCACTCGCGATACGCAGTACTTGGGTTCATGATGCAAAGGTGTGAGATCAGTGAAGTGTTCCTGGGTGTGAGGCAGAAGCTCAAACAGCTTGGAGGAGAACATGTGCTTATTCAAAAACTGCGCTCTGACTACGCAGAAGAGTACATTTCCTTGCAAAAGGATCCCAAGAATGGTCTCCAGGAGGTATCTTTTTCTCCACCGTATACCCCAGAACATAATGCTGTTGCAGAGCACATCAATCGCACTATGGTTGAAGCTGCCCGAGCTTTGCTCATTGAAGCCAATCTTCCAGATTGTTTGTGGTCGTACGCACTAAAACATGTGATTTATGTTCGCAATAGAGTGCCGCACTTCATGACTGGCGTGACTCCGTATGTCCTACTGACTGGAACTACGCCTTCTTTGACGTATGTCAGAGTATTCGGATGTGCCGCATACGTATTAGAAATGAATCCGGGCACCACGTTCGGGTCTCGTGCACTGGGAGAGTGTACTTGCAGACTCTTGAGTATGGTGTTTACGAGGTTGTAGTTAGTGATGACGACCATATTCATCGAGTAGTAAGGTCACGTCATGTCACCTTTGATGAGTCTAGGTTCTATGGTGCACCATATCTTAGGAACTATATGGATGACGAGAGTACATCAGATTTATACCTGTAGTTCTGAGGATGATATGGATGCCATCAGCTCGGATGAGTTCTCTGTCGAAGATGTTGAGGACGTCATGTCAACCTCAGAAAATGGTACCATAGACCACCCTGAGGCAGCTACAGACATGACGGTTGACCCTGCAACATCAAACATTGATGATGTCGAGCACGATTCTAGTGATGAAGAGAGGTGAAATGGAGATGAAGGTGACATTGAACAAGTAAATGATGACTCTGAGTCACAGTCACGCTATCCTCGTCGCACCAGGCGTGCACCACAACGCTGGTGGCATATGGCCAGCGCGGTCAAGTCTGAGGTCGAGGTTAACACGAGTGATGATCCCTCACTCAAAGAAGCACTGTCTGCAACCCCAACTGAAAGAGAGAAATGGCTGCATGCTATTGATGACAAGCTGAGACCTTTAGAAGGCAAGGCTACATGGGTTGTGGATGACTCACCAAAGTCCCAGCCCCTACCAACGCATGTCATACTGAAGGTGAAAGTGATGCAGACGACTCCGTTGACCGATTTCGAGCCCGAATATTGGCTGGAGGCAACCACCAGACATATGGTGACGACTACTTAGAGACATATGCACCAGTTGTTTCGTTCAATTTGGTTCGCATGTTCTTGTACCTGATGTTGTGCCTGCAGATGTTTGTTGCCCAGGTTGACATAAAGACCGCATTTGTTAATGGTGACCTCAAGGAAGACGTGTGGGTGATGTCACCACGTGGCATTCCGGGTCTCAAAACACAATGCTACAAACTGCTAAAGGCTATATATGGGCTTAAGCAGGCTCATCTGGCATGGCATACGAAGTTCAGCACAGACAGTAAAGGCATAGGTTTTAAATCATTACCCAGTGCACCATGTGTTTTCAGGCGCAAGTTCCCTGCTGACACTTATGCATACATCCTGGTATACGTGGATGACCTTCTCATATTTACGCCTATTGCCGAACAACGTTCTCAGATCTTGGAGGAGCTCAAGTCGTTGTATGACCTACGCGTTGAGACTCGTGTCAGAATGTATCTTGGTGTTGAATTAACCTGGAACATGAACTACAATGGCGAACTCCTAGGTGTGAAACTTGCACAGCCGTTGTATGTCAGTGGCATGTTACGGCGGTTTGGACTTGAGTATAGCAAGCCTTCACGGAGCCCAGTGGTGGACTCCTTTTTTTTCACTTGATGTGGAGGAGGATAAGTGACCGTATGAAGTCCAGTTGTATCAGCAGATGATCCAGTCTCTGCTGTACCTGGCATTACGCACCCGTTTGGACATGTTGATGTTTGCACATGGTCGAGTGCCTGATAGCCCTAGGACATCATGGTAGACTACTTGGAAACAAAGTTGCATATAACGATGGGCACTTTCGAGCACCTCCTTTGCAAAAGCGCATATGCGCGTGTGCTCGAACCTAACGTGAAACGGACATATGACTGGCTATTGCATTTGCCCTTATGCATTACATGGTTTAAAAGTGGTATGCATTGTCTGAGTCACAGGCATAGAACGGGCCACTTGGCATAATGTGAGTGGACCACCTACGTGCGACCTTATGACGCTACATGTGGTTTACAGGAACAAGAAGTTGTTGCAGACGTGTGATTATGTGTGCCAGCACGTGCAAGGTAGGTAATGGACTTAGGGTATCGATTTGGATGCAGTGGCATGTGAATTTGTGCTTTGTTGTGGTAATGCTGATGCACGTAAGAGATTTCACAGTGCTGTGACATGCTGGTACATTGTTGTAATGGTTCTTTCACTTACCGTCCTTTGTTGCCATGTGCTGGCATAATGTTATACATGGTTGTAGTGAGTTGTCATGGTTGTTTCACTTACCGTGCTTCGTTGGCATGTGCTGGAATAATGTTATGCATGGTTGTAGTGAACTGTCACCAGTTTATGCAACCCTTATCGTGTTATGTTTGAATATGATTGGTAGTAATGGCTGTCCGCACTTAGTGGTTAGGGTTTTTCTTGTAGTTGTAGTGCACTCTAGTGGTGCTATATAAGTTGCAGATGTTCCACCTCCAAGTAAACCACCCCAAGGCTGACAACCTTCACTCTTGTTATTGTTTCATTCTTGTTCTTTGACTTCTGTCGAAGCCCAACTCCAATAATCATTATCATCAACATCAGTTATCATTCTCAGGTTATGGGCCCAGAGCGTCGACATATTGCAGACGTTGCTCTTATCTAACTTTCATTTATTGTTGCGTGCGCGCGTAAGATCGAGCTGTTATCCCGCAAGAGACCAGCAGGGGTCAACTGGTGAAAACATATCGCGCTCGTTAGTACCCTACCTGGGATGTTGTCGTACGGATTGAGCACCCTGCTCTTGAAGTGCGCAGAGCAGGGCCGGTCGAAGAAAATCGCACCTCGCACCTGGAGAGAGAATCCAGGGTCCAGGGGTTCAACCCTTAGGGTAGCGGAGGTAGTTTCTCCTGTCAGTGCGCCAGCTTTTACGAAGTTTCATCTTTTATTTTCTTTTCCCAGTGCGCTTCAGAGCCACTTGTGAGTATACTCCGGGCGTCGAGGACCCGAACTCCGCCTGTGATTCGCGTAACAGACGCGTCTGGACGAGCGTTGAGACTTGGTTACACGGTCTCCGCTGGCGCCATCGCTGTCGATTGTTGGCAATACTCCACTCCAGTATTCATATCTTAGTGTGATCTCAGCTGCAAGTTTCTTGGCTGACCCTCCGATTCAACACTTTCCCTCTCTTGGTAATCGGATTATGAAGAGCATTGAGTCTCTCACTCTGCTTAGAAGTATATGTTCATTTGTGTTTCAGGTCCTTCTTGAAGTATTTCTGACTCTGAAGTTGAGTCTGAAACCAACTCTGGTGTGAAAATCCCACGCTTTCATGGTAAGCGTGGTGAGGGTTATACGCTATGGCGACATCGACTTCGTGCCGCATGTCGTATTAATGGTCTGTGGAATGTAGTGGTATCTACCCTGGATGAGGCATCTAGTGCCACAATGACTCACGATTCAACCTGTAGTGCTGCTCAAGGTAGTTCCCGACTCATGGCGAAACGCGAAAAGGCATGTGCAATCATCATCTGGGCACTTGGAGATGCCCCAATACGAGTTGTGATGGATGTGGATGATGATCCTGGGCCTATGTTGAGAATGCTAGATGCACGTTATGCCTCCAACCGAACAGTTTCTCGTATCGCTGTACAGACCCAACTGTTCCGAATGTCGTTCACCGAAAACTCACTTTCGCATAAAGTGAGGAAATTTTCTCACCCTAGTGTCTATCGAACCGGTGCGCTGACCTCATATGAGGTCAGCGCAATGGCACGCAAATGAAAAAAAATTGAAATCTGATCCGCATGGCCCCACATTTCAGATTTCAAACCTGAAACATGGCCAACCGGGTGGTCTTTGAACGATAAGTACTTGTAGAAGACGACCAATGAGCGGTAACAGCAGCTCAGTGGTCGTCAGGTCAAATGCGAGCAACAAAACATGAGTTTGAACCTCGCTGAGTTTACTTAAACTCCACAACTCCTTTGGGAGCTCCACTAATCCTAAATATATTTAAACTCTCAGCAAGTTTATAACACCCACTTGAACAGCAGAAGAATACAGTGACATCGGTTAAAGAGGCGGTTTCATCATAGAGTTTAAATAATCTAACAAGTCTAAATAACGCGGATTGAATTAGTACGTGGCTAAAAATAAAATGAACTTAATGTAAACTTTTGCATTCAAACATAGATTTTTAATATAAAAAACGAAGGTTGACAAGTATGCGGACATCTTTATCTGCTTCTGAACTTCATTATACCGTGACACTCTTCAATGTGTTTCATAAAACAATCTCTATTAGTACCAGTGTGACATAAAACACTTCTTTTTCCTTTGTGATATAGCACCCAGAACATAAAAACTTGGACTTTGTATTACCTTTGCAGAAATTGCATCGTCCTTGATATAAAGCTTTTGTAATCTTGCCATTCTTGTTTTTTCTCCTTCCATTCGTCTGCATTAAATGCAAGCCAGTGCCTGCAAACATTGGCTTCTCATGAACATTTTCACATTCTTACTCATCTCTACTCATTAGACCTGTGGTATACCATGTATTCTCAATTAGTTCATCAGCCAATTGGCATTAGGAGTGGTGCGGACTTTTCACGTTTCTGGTTCCATTTGCAGCTTTCTACAACTTCCACGCGTCCACAAAACAAATCGATAAAAGAGAGCAATACACTCAAAATGACCACTCTTTCACTTCAATAATCTTCTCCAGATTCAGATCGTCTTGTCTGCATCTGTTATTGAGATCGACCATTGAACAGTTTTTGTAATACTCTTCACACACTTTAGGAATTGCGACCTTTAATTCTACTTTCTTAGAAATATTTCCCTTCCGTCTCCACCTTTCTCGAATAATAGGAGAACCAGGATTAACCGTGCCAGATGTTGATACGAAATACCTTCTTTCTCTGTCCATCCACATTATAGCCATTATATCATTATTGATAATGTTTCCTTTCGATAGCATAGTTACAAAATATCCCCTCTTCGATAGAGTAATTTCGGAGAGATGAGTCATAGGATATTCACGAGTAGAATTTTTGACAACTCCAGTAAACCTTACACCTTTCTCCAGTAATGCTTTCGCGGTACTGACAGACGCAAAAAAGGAATCCGCACATACCAACTTTTCTGATCCAAACCATGGTTGCGCCAAGCGAAGTAAGACTGCCGTTCCATGGGCGTTATCAGAATCAAAAACGTGTTCCGGAATATTTGCACTCATATTGAGCTCAATGTTCAGCATTATACCACTTCGTGCATAACATACGGTCTTCATTTCAAGAACATTTTCCGGCTTTCTATCTGATGCCGTATAGTGTGGAAGCCCGACATCAATCCAATTACCGCCAAATCCGTACCATCGTGACATTTCTTCGTCAACACATAAGGCATGTGATAGCGTGACAAAAGACCGAAGATGGTCATTGATTGCCATCACAAAATCTGCTACGAAGGACCAAAGCGTGATTCCCTGCTCTTCAGGCACACCATTTCCGCTGAAGCATATTGAACTTCTAAGCATTTCAAATCTGTTCGGTGACACAACAAGACCAATATTTGGCTGAGGAATAAACTTAGAAAAAGGCTCGAGGCTCCAAAGATCCCGTCTGTTAGAGACCTCAATGCGATTCATGAGGATAAGAATTCCAAAGAATGTGAGGAATTCTCCCTCTGAAGTCCTACGAACTTCTTTGCTTTCTAACCCAACATTTGTTCTGTTCACTATGAACTGCAAATGATGCATAGGGAACATCCAAAGGAAGAAATCTAATGCACTCATTTTTGGAGGAACGTGACGCGGTGAGATAAAATCTCCGGCAGGGCCAACCACTTTCCACTGATGAATTTGCATAAAACCATTCAGAAAACTCAACTTCGTACAGGTTTTACAAACAGGACTATGAATCAAAGTTGATTAGACAGGGGCATTTTTGCTTAATGAACTTGTCTGCGGCTGCAAAACTTGCATCTGATGTGGTGTCACAAGAGCATCTTCCTCGATGTTTTGCGTATTAATGGGTTCAAACTCGGTAATAGGCTCTTATGTATCATTAACGGCTTCGTCCACAACGGTATCTAGTTTGAGATGAGTTAAAGGTAGAGTTATTTCTTTTTGTCGATTCGGTGGACTAAAATCCACAGTCAGAAAAGTAACATTTCGATTGTTGACTTTTCGAATGTCAACCTTGAGGATAGAACCTCTTATTGTTGTTGACTTCTATAGAGATCCATGGTAACGTTTGCATTCAGCTTCATTTGTAACCAGACGAGCACGGCTGTTGACAGTTATTTCAACAGTTCTGCGAAGATCTGTGGACGGGGCCATTGTGTACGAATGTTGTTGACGATAGTGCTTGATGTGACAGCTACGACTGTTGGTGATGTGTTGTGGACATGGTTCAGCGCTGCCGGCGTAGAAGACATGATGAGAAGATCAAAGTGAAAAAGTTTTTGGAAAAGTTTTAAGGTTTTGATAAAGTTCTAGAGTCATTAATATTGACCTCATATGAGGTCGCTGGTCAGATAGACACTAGTAGCGGCATGGGGATATGGGCTTTGTGGGATGGTGTGAAGTCGAAAGTAATTACTTCGATATACGTGAATGCAGTTGTCATTTCACGTAATGCAACTACTTGGATCGAGGACATTCAGGATTCGGTGTGCTTTGATGGAGCATCTGGAAAGAGAAGTACGTTTCCGAGTGCAGTGTTGAGGGGAAGGCCACTTTAGGAATGCATAGCGAGTTTCGCATGCTTCTTTTGCGTTTAGTGTTTACTCTCGAACGGAGCATCGGAAAGCCTCTTTTCGCGGTGTCGAAGGTTGTTGACTCGACTTATTACTTGAGGTGCATTTGTACGGAAGAATTGAGTACTCTACTTGCTGACGCGAGTGCTCATTATGACGACTGAGCTAAAGGATATGCCTCGGCCAGGACACAGGAGAGGCGGGTACAACTGTACGTATAGCGAGTTCCCACAAATGAGCGGCGGAGGAGACGGATTTGAGAGAAAGGAGCGAACTTTAGCGAGTTTCCTGACTCATCGACGTGGTGAGTTCAATGGATTTGAACAGAGCAGAATGCACCGTTCTTGCTGATGCTGATGGCGTCGGAGATGTGAGGATGACCTTTGGTAAGTTACCGAATTGCTGCGCAGATGGGAAAGGAGAACAGCTCTTTCCATGAAGAAGCACCACTGCGCGACTGGAGTGATTCGCTTTGAGACACGATCTCCACGCTGTCGCGAAACTTGTTTCTTTATTGTAAGCGCTGTGGGCGCTACAGGCTGGCGCCGATTAGAAGGGGGCGCTCGTTATAGAGGGCGCACAGATGATAGAACAGATGCGTTATCTCGGATAAGTGACGGAGTAGTGTTCTCGTTCGTTGCTTGTAGTATAAGCAGAGTAGGTAGTCTGGCAGCTTCTCGTTATTGTCGTCAGTTGTTTCGCTTGTCAGTCATTCCGCGCAAGTGAAAAGTGGAGATCTGTGAGGTACAACGGTAGAGCACAGGTTATAAATCGTGCATGAGAGAAACAGCGGGGTCACAGTAGGGGGATACAAGGTCACATGCATGAAGAGAGATGTATGCACAACATGCATGCCTCGTGTTGGCCCCAGATGTCGACGTCGACCAGGTTTGAAGTATTGAACCAATGGTGATGAAACGTTTGTCATGACGGGCTTCGCCTTGATGCATACCCCCTTTGCGAGCCGCTGCGATCTATTTCTCGGCTTCTCGGAGCACACTGTATATTGGTAGCGGGGGGGGGGTCAGCTCAGTCCGAAGGGCTGAGCCACAGTTTATTGTCCCTCAACCCTTGTACCTCACGGCTTCCGAATGCCACACCGTATTCCCGCGTCTGGAGCGCTCTATTCTGCAGATCACAGCAGCGGCAGTGAACAGGTGCTCTCTTGCATCTCCCCACGGGGACAACGCGGACGTACTCAAGTGTCGTCGTCCCAAAATTCGAAATACCGTCATTTTCGTTCGATCGTTCATTCGTCACACCATCTTGAACAAAGCAAGCCGCTGCAACTCACAAACACCATGAACGTCATCTTTATGAAAGGCGCATCACTTTTACTGCCAAAACGACCATCCAACATGTTAGCCTTCCTCACCGCCTCCCACGCACTGCTTTACAAACCTTCACGCCGCCCTCCAGCAGTCCCGCTCACCACAGCCCCGCGAAGCGTACCGAAAATGCAAACAACCAAAGCAACGCCGAAAAGAACTCTTTCCACCCACCCCAAAATCAAACCTGACGGCACAATCCATCATCTCAAAGCAAACATAACACCATCCCCGCAACCATCACACCCACAAGCAACAACTCATCCCCCCCCACCATTCGAACCGCCCCTCGACAAACACGGAAAAGTGATGCTCAAAGACATGACGCTGCCCGAAATGGAACGATGGGTAGAGGAAATTCTCGGTCAAAAACGATTTCGTGCACGTCAACTGTGGCAATGGCTTTACAAACCAGAGCGTCTTGCAATCAGTTTCGACGAGATGAGTGATCTTTCAAAGTCATTTCGACTGCTACTCAAAGAACACGCTCGCATAACCGTGCTAGGTTTGAACTCCATACACCAAAGTAAGGACGGGACTCGTAAACTAACGTTTCGTCTAGATGCAGGTGGTGTTATAGAAACTGTTTTGATCCCTGCAGAAGGGCGTACAACGCTGTGCGTATCCAGTCAATGGGGCTGTGCTCTCAACTGCCAATTCTGTCTCACCGGTCGTACCGGCTTCAAGCGATCCCTAACCACAGGCGAGATCGTGGAACAATTGGTGCATTCGATGCGTTTATTCGGTGACCAAAGCCAAATAACCAACGTGGTGTTCATGGGTGAAGGCGAACCAGCACACAATTTAGACAATGTGCTTCGCGCAGTGGATGCAATGACGCATGAACAAGGCTTACAAATGAGTCCTAGAAAAGTGACCGTGTCCACTTCAGGATTAATCCCTGAGATTCGTCGATTCGCAGAGGAAAGTAAGGCCAATTTGGCGGTTTCTTTACATGCCACCAACGATGAATTGCGCAGTTGGTTGATGCCAATCAACCGTAAATACGGCTTGCAACCACTGATGCAGACGCTTCGAGAGGTGTTTCCACGCCGACGTGGGCAGCAACGCAAGGTGATGTTTCAATACGTGATGTTAAAAGACGTCAATGACTCCCTTGAAGACGCCAAACAACTGCTGAGACTGACGGCAGGTGTGCCTTGTAAGATCAACTTGATCCAGTTTAACTGGCATGAAGGCAGTGAATTTGAAGGCAGTAGCGAAGAAACTATGGAATCCTTTCAACGATATCTGAGCGGAAAGGGCATGACGGTGACGATTCGACGCTCAAGAGGAGATGATGAAATGATGGCATGCGGTCAGTTGGGGACGTTGGGAGCACTTCAGCCGCCCAGAATGAAAGTGCCCCCGCGATATGCACAGGCTGTTTCTCGGACTGGCTCAACGGCTTAAGTGGGTGACCGTCCATCTTTTGAGCTCAGCAGATCTTTGACGGCGTTTACCGCACGCGTTGAAATTGCACGAAGTGTAAGGGAGAAATTGAAGACCATCTTGGTAGCAAACCGACGCGAATCTCTTAACGCATTCGGACGACGCGCTGTGCGAAGCAGCGCGACGGACGCCTCCGTCTGCTTGGCGACAATGCGACGGATCGCGGACGGGGTGGACTGTGGCGCGGATGATGCGGAGCGGGACGGAGGAGGTTGACGTGCGGAGGAAGACGAGGGGAGTGGCGGCGGAGACGTGCCTTTAGAGGACGAAGGTCGCGGAACGGGGGAGCTGGGCGAGGACGACGCGCGGGCAGCGCGTAGTACAGCGCGCTCACAGGCCAGAAAGTCGCTGACCTGTGCGGCACACGCCGTGGATGACGCGCGTTGTTCCACACATCGCAACATGGCACGGAACTTGTCGCCGCACGCGTCGCTGCGTCGCGCCATGGCGCTGCTGTTCTTCTCTAGTGCTGGCGCGCTGGTGTCTCTCTATCTAGTGCGCCCTTGGAAAGAGGAAGGAAGACGTTTTCTTCCTTGTGATTTGGGAGATGATGCGCCACTTGGACTCGTGGATGACTTGTGCACTTGGCGTGCGTGGCAGTCAATCAACGCGCGCCCACTTGTGGAGGATGACCACTGTACTACGCATGCGTGCTGCGCTCATCATCGGCGTCATCGCCCGATCCTCGTATCTTAGCTCTGGCCTTCCCCCTGGTCATCCTTCCTCAGTCGATTGTCCCTTCCTCCCCCTTTCCTCCCTTTTCGTCGCAATGTTCTCCTGGTTCTGGGACGCGCTTTCCTATCTAGGTCTATACTACAAGAATGCGAAGATCCTCTTTCTCGGCTTGGACAATGCGGGCAAAACCACCCTCATGCATGTGCTAAGAGATGATCGCGTCGCCTTGCACATCCCCACTCAACAGCCCACCGCCGAAGAAGTCGTCGTTGGAAACATTCGGTTCCGCGCTTTCGACCTTGGCGGACACGCCGCCGCCCGTCAAATCTGGCGTAACTACTATGCCAAAGTGGACGGCGTCGTCTTTCTGGTCGATGCCGTCGATCGAGAACGCTTTCCTGAGGTGAAGAAAGAACTGGATGGGCTTATCAACGATGATATGTTATCAGACGTGCCGTTCCTCATCCTCGGAAATAAAATCGATATGCCTCGTGCGGCTAGTGATGAGGAATTGCGTTCCGCTCTTGGCTTACATCATCTCACTACTGGACAGGGCTCGGCTCCTATGGCCGATATTCGTCCTATTGAACTTTTCATGTGTTCTGTCGTTAGAAAGATGGGTTACGCAGAGGGCTTTCGATGGTTGAGTAGTCACATTCAGTAGAATTGCGCTCTCTTTGTTTTGTTTACCCCTCCTCTGTGCTGCTTCTCCTCCGTCGCCGCACCTCTCGAACTTTGGTCCGCATCTCGTCTTGTGCTGCCTTGCTTTCTCTTTTTTTGCTCGGTCTGATATGCACTTTCGAGCTTGGCTATTTCTCTGTGTGTACCATCCGTTCGGTGGTCGCTGCGCACCCTTTGGTTTCCGTTGCTTCCTTTCTTCGTATCTATCAAAGCAAAAAAGTACTACACCCTCCTCCAACCCCCACACTCCCGTACATGTCTCTACTACTACAAAGCCCTTGCAACATTTCAACGCAAGCTCGTTTCCCCCTCTTTCACTAAACCGATAACCGTCTTCTCTTGTTCCCGCTGTTTCACCACTGTCACGCACAGATCGTTAAACGCCGTTTCGCTGCTTGACAGCTTTGCTTGCGCGCATTTTCGCTCGTGTAGCTTCCCGTACGCGTGCAGCTTATTGATCTTGTTCTTGATTTCATGTTGCTTGCGCGTCAGTACCACGTAGCAGTACTTTGATAGATCATTTGCGAGAAGAACCGTACGCTCCGCGAACCCATTTTTGCATATCCACTTCATCACCAGTTCATTCAGATCATACGGACAATGCGGAAGGAACATTACCACACACCCGTCATTTTTCATCTTGGCTTCCCAAGTGGCCTCGTGCATCAACCACTCCTTTCGACTCCACCCTATATCGTGTAGTACGAGCTCGTCAGACGGTGTCAAACACGGTTCCCCAATGAAGCAACCCTCATTTGTAACGTTGAATACTTCTTGAATGGAGAGTGCACATGCGAGTTGATGTCGTGCATTGTGGGAGCTTTCAAATGACCCTAGCCCTAGACAATATACCATTTGTACGGGGTGTCCGATTTCGGATACCGCTTGGCTCAGTAGGGCGCGCGTTTGATTCCACCATACTGTAGACTGAAAGTTTGCTTTGAGGTTTTGCAGCGCCTCTTGGGAGAGGGACGGTAATGTTGGTGGAGGCGGTATGAACGCCGATTTTGCAATGTTGGAACGACGCTTCTTGGAGCGTTTGCGAGTGTTCTTCACGATCGTCCACTCTTGATCGCTGCTTGTGTCACGGTGGACGGCGGTTGTGCGCGCCTTTGTGCTTTCCATTTTTCTTTTTGCATGAGGCGGCATGACTGTTGAGCATTAGCCCTGTAGGTGTTTTCGCTTGTGAGTTGTTTTGTTTGTGTGCCAAAAGCAAAGCAGTCGCTGACTTCGTTTTAGTTTCACTAAGCGTTTTTGAGGCTGTGTGTGTTGGGCTCGTCGACGTCGTGAGAGCTCGCTGTGAGTGCACGACGTTTTATCGCTGACGCTGTCGCGATTCGGAAAATCATGCCTGTTTCAACGCCCGTTTTATTGCTGCCCATACGTGGCATTGCGCATGGGTAAGGGTTATAAGAGATCGCTCAGAGCGTTGAGTTGCGCCACGGAATGCACAACTTGCACCGTCTTCCCCATACCTAAGCCTGTGTGCCCTTCGATACTAGTTCTCAGGCTTCTTGACTACTCAGGCTTCTTGACTAACCGTTGTGACCTTGACTATGATAAGCAGTTGAACAGAAACGCTTGTGCTCTGCCAGTCTGAGACGACTTGCCATTCTTCGGCAAGCTGTGCAAGCGCTTCGTTCATTATTGAATCAGACATGGTGGGAGCGGGTCGCCACTTTTCCAAACAAGCCTCGCATGTGGGTCGGCAGACATCAAGCACTAGCACACACCCCAACTGGAGGAAGCAAGGCGCGCAGCAAACGTACATTCGGGTTCATTCTTCACATTGTAAACATATCATGTTCCCCGCATCGCAGTCAGTGCTACCAAACTCCGTGCGTCGCCGTATTTTTGTTCAGTTTGGTCTCGAAGACTGCATTGTTTCTAGATCGTGGATATCCCACCCGCGTTTGCCCTTTCTGTTAGAATTCCCAGCCATTCTACACGTAGAATGAACACCTGCGTTGTTCTTGTACTCAAACGACCCATGTACGTAAGTATTTCGTGAACAAGAGCTATGCTTGCAGATGCATAGATGTTCGTGTGGTTGACTGATGCCTTCTTCCCATTCCGTGATCGGGCTGTATACGGGGAAAGAAGCTGTCTCATCTCAAAGAGCCAAGAAGTTTCCACGACCTTTGACGTTGATGAGTAATGTCTTTCACGCTGTTGCCGTTTTTATCGTGCTTGCATATCAAACGAGCCCCGACAACCTAACAGGGTGGTATTCACTACTATCCCATAAAGTGATCTTTATCAACAAGATCAAAGTTCATATATGCTTAATGCATTGGGCATGTTCAATTCCTTTCCGCTGCAGATTCCGCCTCTTACCCTGATGGATACTTGAAGGACTCCCTTAACATTCTTTTTATCCCGATGTGTGTCTTATCGACTGACATATTCAGAAAGCCGTTCTTTCCGGGAATAAGCTGGTCATACGTGCAACAATCCAAGGAATGATGATGCCTTACACCACAAAAGCTTCACTCCCAGTGCTCTGGGTAACGTAATGCCCTGAAAGGATAGATTTGTCACATTCTTCAGCATCGTCTGACTCTGACCAGTCTATCTTGACAAACTTTCATGGATTAGGATTCTGGTTAGTTCGGTAGCGGCAGACGAGTTACCACATGGCCGCACCATCCCTTTAATGCTGTATCAATCTCACCTGCTGAAATCACAAGTAGCGCTTTTTTGGTAAGGGTTAACCCTTTAGTTTCCAAGCTACTAACGGTACTAACGGTACCAACGGTACCTAAAAAGGGTATTTGACCAATTCACTCGGAATCCCATATCGCAGTTTGTTCAGGTTTTCCGTCAAGAGCACGTGTTTTACCACCTTACCCAAGGTTGTTATCAAATCAAGAAACGGCTCAGGGTTGTCGGGCTCATGTATCTTGAGCAGCGACCACCAACCCCCTCAGGCCTCTTGCCACGACAAGGCGACCAAGGTGAGTCCAAGGAAAAGACTTCTATACATATACAAATACAAATACAAACCAAATTCCCGAATCCGTCCCGGGCAACCACTTGATCCCTCTTCCTCCTTGCCCCACCTCCACTCTCAACCCTCCTGGCCCAGGATTCCTGGCTACCCGTTCGACATACGGCTGAGAAGTTCTCCATCCTGCTAGTCACCGCCAACACGCATCTCACACCGATTACTCATCGACACAATTATCGCATGCCCGTCAACGAAGTTGTCTACATGGAGGTTGTCTCCGTGACGGAGGAGTTCCCTCGCTTTCTCATCGGGCCGTCTCACCAAATAATACCCATCACACAAAGTGACCTCACTCAAATCATCTACTCGAATTCCCTTCGGGTCGTACAAAGGGTACTTGTCTTTTCCGGTGAAAAACACGTCTATCCCCGGAAGGTTGTTTCCGAACCCAATCCCTGCCAGCCATTTTCTGAACCTCTCGATTTCAGGCCCTTCAAACTTTGACTTCCTACGACGGATCCGGTCTACGTAAGAAACAGACATCAAATCTTCAATCGTGTGCGCCTCTTTGAATCCGTGAAATGCATACCGGATTGGTCGAGACTGGCTGGATAAGCACTCCCATAATGTCACCCCCACGCCGATCATTCCTACCAGAACCAGCGACACTACCTCGATATAACCCGCGGCGTCACGCAACGTACTATTCACCGTAACCACCAGCGTGAGCGCAATACCGATCATGACGTACAGGATGATCAGAAGCAAACGGCATGCTCTCTGCAGCGGTGGTTCGCGTCTGACCAATACCCCATCCTTCATATACACGGATTCCCGGAAATACGGATCCTTCTTCATCAACCATTTCTCGATTTTCAATGCGTTTCTCCGATAATAAGGGATGGCTTGCTCGTGCTCATCAGCGTATTTCCATCGTCCAAATAAATATCGCAACCCATTGATTTCAAACTGTCCGTAGTCGGAATGCATCATGCCGAACAAGAAGTTCGTGAGTCCAGATCTTGTTTTCAGAATGTGGTTTTCATACCACTTACTCATTCGTTTCTCGTCTCCCCACAACAGTTTGATTAGTGTTTCGTTCCTTTCCATTTTGAGGAGCAACTTGTCTCTATCCAAGTAATTTACGAAGCTTTCAATCACTCTTTCTCTGAGTTCTGGTACGAGAGAAAACGCACAACGAGCAATTTCCGCAACGAATTCTCCCAGTGAACAGATCAAGGTCTTTCTATCTGAATACAGCTGGGTATTCTTCAGGCAATGGATAGTGCGATCCGTTAGTTCCACCAAAGAAAGCGCGAGGATATCATCCATAGAGCGTAGTTCCGTTGGTTTGCGAAGTATACGGAGGTCTGGGCAGCCCTTCATTGGTTTGGATTGCAGAATCAAACCACTGTCATAGGCTACCAAATCATAAGCGCGTGACAATATTTCCGGGGATGGCATTGTCGGTCCGTACGCGTACCATGCTAGAGCCCGAGCCGTTTCGTAGTCACCGTATTTAACATGTTCGACGAATAGGTCACTTGCCTTGTTAAGCATGCTGTACAGGCTAGGTAACTCTGGAACGACCTTGATAACTGTCTTTGCCCTCTTACGGAGAGTGGTATCCCGGTCCAACCTTCCCAGCGCTTCAATAATTCTACGCTCCTCGCTCTCTTCTCGACCGATGCGAGATTTCATTCTTTCAGTACGGTAGATGCTTTCAAGCCACAGCTTTGCAACTTCCTCATCTGTTTCGTTATTTGCGTCATCTGGTTCGATTCTGCGAGAGCCTGTTTCATTCACTACCGCCTTTTCCAGAGCAAGTAACACATACCTCGTGAGCCCATCTTTCTGATGTTCGATCACGCGTTGCTTGCTTACGCTCTCGGCTATCGTTTGCCGTTCATGAAGGCTTGAAGAGCCAGACGGTTGGGCGTTGGCCATGCTTGAAAAGTCATGGACAGCAGGCAGCCCTGGGTTCTGTCCGACAAACCAGTTCTGATATCAGGGTTCTTGACTCTCTAGCAGCGGGGGACCTATACCAAGCATAATTGTTTCCATTTCCGTAGGTGTCTGGGGGGTTTTCTTTTGTTGCTTTGTTCAGCAGAGACTAAAGCTAACCTCCTGTGATTCTAAGTTATCTTGGACTAAAAACTGGTCATGGCTTCCGTCGCGAAGGAGTGACGCGTACCGCCATACGTCCAGTGCGTGGGAACCCTATGATTTCGTCAGATCAACTCAGTCTCGGCTAAATGGTGAACATTTTTGTTCAAGAAATGGTAGATGTTTGCCATTCTACCACGCCCCTAAAAGCAATTCAGAAGCAGGACGGTTCTTCCTGCATCGGTTCTAGCATGGCCGATTAATTACGAGCAATGCAGTAGTATTCGACAAAGCAATGGAGTGAACGCAGGGCAAGTTTGAGAAGCTAACTTTTGATAAATGCATATCGCCTAGTAGTGTCTTGCCATCGCCGCTTCTCTAGCTCAACCTGGGTCTCGGAAAGTGTCTACAAGACACCAACTCAAAGAGTAAGCGAAGCTATGATGTTTCTCATCTGCTGAATCAATCATTCTCACCCCAGTTTCTCAGTAGGGTGCCATAATGATATATGAAGAACAGAAAGTGTCAAGGATAAACAACAACAACTATGATGCAACCAGAACGAAACGTGCACTGTACTGTCTTTATCAGAACTGAAAGCAGTGCACTCCGTCCGGGGCAAGTCCTGACACAGACGCTCTGGACAAGAACGGCCCAATTTCTTCAACTCCAATAAACGTATACATTAACACCATGATGGAAAAGAATTTAAGATATGACGTTTGCTCTTCTACCCTTCTCCATAACCTTGTTGATGGCCAATATCGTACACAAACGACAGTCTTGGTGCATTTCCATTCCAGCAAATGAGCATGGCACTATGAGCAACTCAACCAAAGGACACAGAAGCGTATCCTACAATCAAACCAGCTTTCGTCATGCACTATTCGCTCTTGTGGGGTTCTCGACTGTGCTCCACCTCAGTCATATCCGAAAATCTACATCGTTTTCTAAAGCTGGGTCACCTACTTTCCGATTCGAACGAGCTCCGGAAGGGAACGGCTCAGAATTGAGTCAGGTAGGCAAGACAAGGAACGAATGTAGAAATCGGGTACTCTTCAGTTCCTTCCCGGTGAAACAAGGAGACGGCCTCGGCCATCGAATTTTATTAGTGAACTTCGAAATTTCGCTTGCGCGGAAATTGGGGGTTGGTTACGCCCATCGTGTTGGCTCTTACGGAAGTCTTACTCCACGCGATGACCCACTCGCCGTTGAACAACTTTTCGGATGGGATGTTTATCCAGACAAGAGAGACGCCTTGATGCGTACAGCTTGTTCTGAAACTAAAGTATGGGAGACAACGGAATCTTGCAAATCGCATCCAGTGTGCACCAAGCTTCGAAGCAACGGCCCTTTCAAACATCTGGTTCATATACCTGGAAACATGACGAACTGCTTCGTGCGCAGCGGGCATCGAAAGGCATGCAGAGAACAGTTATCAGATCTTGCAGAGCAGCATAACAAAGATGATACTATATTTCAAATGCTGCCGTCGACGTGTGCTAGTAAATTTACCCTTGGTATGGCGGAGTCTGAGAAAGCGTGGTTCCGCGAACAGTACTGGAGGAGACATGTGCTCACAAAGTACGAAATGGAGACCCCGAAGATGAAGAAAAACGATAAAGCGACGAGAATTTTGCCATTCCAAGCGGATCGAATGCAGATAGCTGTGCATATTCGACGTGGGGATATTCTAGTGTTAAAGAACAGAACACCAGTACCTGATCATGTATATGCAAATGTGATTGCCGCGGTGAAGAAAGCGGCAGATAAGGAATACGGGAGAGATGTCAAAACAAGTGTGCATATATACTCGGAAGGTGAACCCGACTGGTTTCGTTCCCTTAACCACCACGATGTGAATAAAATGAAGCCGGTGTACTTGACCGAGAACGGAACATCAATAGCGGAAGCTGGGGCATACTGGAAACAACTTGTTCAGAGACGACTAACGAACAGCAGCGAGATACAGATGCAGGCGCATATTGCATCCGATACGCTGCTTGCCATCCATGCGATGATTTGCTCCGATGTCTTCATTGGAAGTCTTTCGGGACTTTCTTCGCATATTGTCAGCAATCTTAATCGAGGTCTTTCGCTTCTTCCAATGAAGAAAAACAACAAGAACAGAAAAGAAGATCAAGAACGCGACACACGAGTCAAACTCTTGCGCTTCGATGTTATGGATGGACTGAAAGTTGATGAGGAAGCATTGCGCAACGGTATTCGTCGGAGTCTAGGGAATATGTAACACGTGGCCAACATGCTCTGTGGAAGTATTCCTCAGTGCACAACATGAGGAGTCCTTAGTAGTTGAAAATTCAACCACGAATAATCGCCGCATGCGTGGAATCTGTGGGAGCTCACTATAAGTATCGCTGGACAAGCTCGTATCAGTGTCAGCCCGGACAGTTTTGTAGCCCAGTCGTCTTACAGGTTATGGGGCCTTCATCGCTGCCGCTGTGGAACACAGTTCGATTCTCACCAGTCGCCATTGCCTCTGCTCCGCAATTTCCGTCGCACAAAGTCACAATGTCAGCCCGGACAGTTTTGTAGCCCAGTCGTCTTACAGGTTATGCGGCCTTCATCACTGCCGCTGTGGAACACAGTTCGATTCTCATCAGTCGCCATTGCCTCTGCTCCGCAATTTCCGTCGCACAAAGTCACACCGATCACCGGGGAGCATTGCACGTCCACACTACAATCATACCTACACGTCTACACTACAATCACACCTACACATCTGCACTTGTACACATCTACAAAACACGTCGTCAAATCGTTACATATGCCTCGCTTCGGCTCCACCGAGTTTGACCGGCGAGTGTGGGAGCTCATTAACTTTCCATACTTTAAATCGACAGGAAACAAAAATTTTGAGTGAGTCACGAAACAAATTGGCCTTATCTGCGCAACTGTTGCTCCAAATAGCTCCACCTCTTTCCATTGCAAGACAAAGGTTGTCTCTAACCATTCATTACAAAAAAAGAAAAAGATATCATTTACGAGGTACCTAACGCCGCTTAACAAACAACGTCACCATGCAGCTCAAAATCAAAGTTTTTCTGAATTCAACAACAAATATGCGTCGCCAAGCCCACATGGCCGTTCAAACGTTCAAACCTATCCACGAGACGCTCCAGTCTCTCCCTGCTCCACCATATTTCTCAAGCTTGCGCTTTTGCCTTGCGCAATTCTCTGCGCATCTTGCGTGTCTCGGTCAAATGAGTGCGTCGAATGCTTCGTTCAACCGATAACTTTATCAGTCGCTGAATATCAGCCTTCGGCTCTTAATATGACGCTGCTAGCTCTTTTGTCTGCGCTTGCTTCTCCTTCGCTTTTTCACTACAGTGACGTTGACGAATTGCATTTATGACTGCATCCGAGGTCAAATGCAAACCTCCAGTGGTATTAATTCGCACGTGACCATTCTCTTCAACGTCTGCGTCTCGCAGTAATGTACGATGGCGTTTAGCAAACCTTTCCAACAATTCTTGCATAGTTATACGACTAACATTATTACCGTTGGTCCTCTCCAAATAATTCTGTAGTGGCAAAAAGTTGGGTCTGAGAAGCTCCATGTCCCAAATTCCGGTGCGATGGAACCCAGATCTGATGTTTGCGGCCGTGTGGGAGTTGGAATACGCGTTGCTTATGCAATGACCGACGTCAAAAACATTAAGCTTTTGCTTCTGCCGAGCGGCCTTATGCAGCTCATGCTGCAGATGGGATTTGTAAGAGCTGAACACGCGAACATCAAGTGGCTGAGTGATGTGTGACGTGTGGGCAGGAAGAGCAATAACGATTACATTGTTTTCTTTCAACATCTTCAATGTTTGGTATTGGATATGAGCGCCGTAACCATCAAGCAGCAGCAGTAGTCGTTGGTTATTCTTACGTAGGCCTTCGGTTTCATTCAGAAAGCCTTTTGCCCACTGGAAAACTATGTTGCTGTCGGCTCCCGGAGGATTTCGTTGAAATAGATAACACGGAGGGAGAACCGAGTGCAATGTATGGATGTTGCCATTGACTTTGCGGTATGAGGCAAGTTTACCAGGGAACACAATAGCTGGCTTGTATGCAATTCCGGCTGCTGAAGCAAACGAAATAACAGTTACCCTGTCCAAATTTCCTTTCGTGGAAAGTGCCTTCTGAATAAGACGAGCACCAGCAGCACCGATACCTTTACGCAAGCTTCGACCTCTCATTTTGTAAAACGATGCACCAGATTGGTCCATGTTGAATATAAACTGGGATCCCTAATGTTGAACCTTTTAATTGCGGCATCAACACGCGAAATGTGTTCTATAAGGTTCTCCGGGGTGACAGCGTTAGCTCGTTTGTCTTCGATCATTTGCACGTGATGCAATTGTAAATCAGTGCGCCGCAAGAACGCAGTTACCCAGTTGTTTGAAGGGCGGTTGTCAAAGAACCCAATGTTTTCTTGTCGCTTTGGCGGAAGACAAGAAACAAACTCTTGCACGAGATCGTGAAGTCCGTTTTTTCGTGAGAGGTGTGTTGTTGTCTGCATAGTACAGAACTGATTCGGCAATTACATTTTCTTCATCAGCAGTCAATGCAGGTGGTCTGCCCTTTGCGGGGATTGTGAAATGCACGTCTCGGGAGTCTTCGAGTTGAGAATCAGGGCAGTTTCTAATCCAAGATGTATAGACTCTGCGTAGCACACCAACACTGACGATATGCTTTTCCGAGAGTGCTTTCCAAGAAACTTTGCCTTGGAATCGTTCGAAAACCGCCGTTTGAAGGATGGCATACTGGGAATCCATTTTGAAGATTGCTATCGGTATTCATAACGACTCACCTGTCTCGCGAGCGCTCAGGGGCCAACTGATATACTGTTTGAATGAGAAAAGCGCGCGCTTTTCAAACTGCTCTTTACACCGTCTCACGTGAGCGTAATGAGCTACTGCAAGAGATGGGGTGTTGATGGGGTTGCTGAGTGTCCGGTGTCATTGCCAATATGATGGAAACTGTAGCGAGAATGGCATTGTTGATTATAGGATTTTTGTCGATTTATGGTACGGACGGTTACAACCTGATTAGTTCATTCATACTCAGTTCCGTCTACGCTCGTAGAAGCTCATTACACGTATCGCTTTACAAGCTCAAATCAGTGTCTGGCTGAACAATTTTGTAGCCCAGTCCTCTCAAATAAGTCTTTCAGATACCCTTGGTACGTTGGTAGCCTTGGACAAATATGTTCTTCTTGAAAGTGGTGCAGATCCAAAGGGGAGCATTTGCACTTGCTGTCACCTCCATAGCTCAGCAGCAGATCCATGTCTACCTATCACGGAAAGTTGTTTTTGAGCTGCATCTGTACCAATTGTCGCTCTGTCCACCTTTTTGTCTCTCCAGAGAGTGATAATGGCCATTCTATCTACTCTAGATTTATAAGGCTATTGTGCGGACCTTGTGGCTCGTTCTAATTATCGGGCAGAATGCTTGCATTTTCACCGTGCCTAGCAAAAAAAAATTGTTACAATCATGTTGCACTGTACTTTATCAAAATGACGTAATGGTTTCCGTTGAAAATCTAGATACAGTAGAAACTCTCAAGCAAAATCTGTATCTAGAAGAAAAATATGGCACTATTGCCAGTTTTATTGAGCAAACCTGAAATAAAGGCAATTTACCCACACGAAGAAGCTAAAAATGCAGTGTATGATATATATATATATAACATAAAGAGAAAAGAAGCAGTCAAATCAGAAAATTATATCAGAATCGATAGTAATAAAACTTATCTTAGCACATAAAGTCACAAATCAAATATATTCGTTTTACCATTTCGTGACTAACAAGCTTAAAAAATACTACAACAACTTTCGATTCAGTTGTAGTTGATTTCAGGTTTACAAAAGTGGTATATAGCAGTTTTGTGACTTGTTGAAAAATTTGAGCAATTTTTTGGTTTCCTGTAGAGACTTTGAGGTCCTGCAAAATCGGAAATGGAGTCGTATTGTCTGCCAAAATTGATATTGTGTACATTTCGGGTTTTTTGTCCAGAACTATTTCGTTGCGTACTTCCCAAACAAATCTTGACCACCATGTAATCGTTTGATTGCAAGAATAAAGTGCAAAATTCTCTGCTACTCCGAACAACACCGCAAAAAAAGTTTGTTTCCTGTTTTTCGACATTATCAGTGCTTTACTCTCCTTGATCAACAGTCTATTCGTAGACATCCTTGTGCCCAGACATGCTGCCCAATCTGCGTCGCAATATATGTCTATTGGCAGTGTCGTTTTCATGGAAAAGAACAGATAAAGACAGTTTGTAACCTTCAAATACCTTACTACTTTCTTTACAATTCTCATTTGCATTATGCATGGCTTGTGGGTTTTCGTTGCTAGCAAAGATGCTGCAAAAATCATGTCTGTTCTAGATGAAACGGCCAAGCACATTAGGTTGCCGACAATCTTCCAGTACTGATTGTGAATGCCGGATGCAAGATTGCTTTCGTCTTCTAGTCGGTCTGTGAGGTCTCCATACGAAGGAAATGGTGTCCGAGCACTGTTTGACTTGTTCAATCCGATTTCTTTCAAGGCTGTTTCGACGTACTAAGTCTGTCGGATCTTGATGCCAGTTTTGTTCTTCTGAATGTAAACTTCGATGACTTACTTACCTTCTCCAAGAAGTTTGACTTTGAAAATCTTCTGCATCTCCCCTTTGAAGTGGTTAAGTAAAGAATACGAATCACATGACATCGAAATGTCGTCCACAACGATCAATAATGTTAGTGTAGCACTTGTGGATTTATATATGTAAGCCGACTATTTTTACTAGATTGTGTGAATATTAGTCGTAATATTGCCTTATGTAGTATTTAGTTCCATATCTTCCCAGCTAAGCATGGCCCATAGACAGATTTGAGCGGCAAGCATACTGGTTCAAGAACATATGAGGATCCAGAGGCGTTTTGGGGTTGCTCCATTATTATGGGTTCGTCGAGATCCTCGTAGAAATACGCGTTGCTCATTTCCATCGCCGCCAAGATTAGGACTTTGGCTGCAGCTTTGGCGAGGACGAGACGGATAGTCTCTTGTCTTGCGATGGGATTGTACAGGTCTTCGGGGTCAAAGTCAAATTAAGGACATTGTAGGTCGCCTCTTGCTACACAGCGTGCTTTCGGAAGGATCTGTGGAGGATCAGAGCTCACCTACTCCGCTGTGGAGCTTTAAAAGAATGGTCGGGGCTTTATACTTGGTTTTCTATCTACAAGCCTCCACGTCCCTCGTTGCACTAGGGTGTTGTATTCTCTTTCGATTGCTTCTGCCCATTTCGGCATAAATATTGCTTCTTAAAAGCTCGTACAGACTCTCACATCATCCCTAAAATCTTTGAAGCGAGACTTGGCAGTCCAAAAATGCGTCAAATAGGCATCCAAATGCTTTTAGTCATCTTCCTCCATCCTTTTCTTGGCTTCGTGACGACAAAGGGAAAAGAAATCTATTAGTTCGTTAATGGATGGAATGGCTTCCTTGTTCACTTCGAAGTCTGCCTTGGGATACTTTATTGCTTTCCAAATCGAAGGAACGAAGATTCTTAACAGGGTTTATGGGCTATGCATCCAAAAAAATGACCTGGAACAGGGCGAAATAGGAGCTTCTTGTTCGCTACTGTCTCGGACCGATATATGTACGCATGTCCCTTTGTCCAAACTTTAGGATATTGCTAAAGTCAGGCTTTTTCCGAGCCATATTGTGAAGGGGACCTTAAATCCTACTCGGTGGTTTGGTAGACGGTTCCTTAGGTAGCTGGAATGTGAGATGGCTTCCTCCCATAGCTGGTCAGGCAACGCTGAAGCGAACAGGAAAGTTTGCTCTATCTTCCTGGATGATTTTCTCCCGGTCACCGTTTGATTGATGCGCATACGATGGAGTGATTTTGAGTATTATTCCATTCTCCACGGCATAGGTGATGAAGTCGTCGGACCCTTTCTCACCTGCTCCGTCGAGGCGAAGGCGGTATATACGGTTTGGATAGAGAGTTCATTCTCTGTGCGAGCCTTTTAACAACTTACTAACTGGAAGAACTGAGGCTTTTTGTCGAGAGAGTAAACAGAGCTTATCATTGTGTTATCATCGACAAATACCTACATATACTTAGAACCTTGTAGGGAGCTCGGCGTTATGGGGCCGATGGGGTCAGTGTGTGTTGTTCCAATGGCTCTTCTGCGACGGAGTCAGATTTTGTGAGTGGAGCACTTTTGGCACCAGCGTCGAGGCATTGGGTACAGAACACATCGTTTATTTCTGTCGTGGAGGTTTAGGGTACTCCATGGCATTGGTCGATGCAAGAAAGCAGCCTATCGCGACCGTGGGATCCGAGTTTCTTATGCCCGTTCTGGGCAGTGTTACCTAGAGAATTTGACGCCGTTTCTGCACGAGGTGGAGGCGTGGGACTTGGCAAAGGGTAAAGTCCGTCACTTAGTGTGGACTGGTAAAACTCTTCTCGAGTTGAGCAATCTTTCATGATGAACATAGAAGTCTCTTGGCTGTTAGAAACTTGGAATTCTACATGCCTTGAAAGCACGGAGAGGGCTACGAGGTTAGAGTCGAAGGATGGCTTATGCTTCGCAGGTAAGAGTATCCCATTCCCAAGCGGTAATTTTATTGTTCCAAAGACTATTATATGGGACGCGTGGTCACAAGTGTTTACTGTTTGTGGTTTACTTGGTTAATAGTCCCAATACAGGTCCTTTTCTTTGAAGAAGACGTGACTTGCGCCTGAGTCCAGCCAGTTTGGTAGCTGTCATAGTAATAAAGACATGTATTTGCTATGGCAACGAAACCTCGGTAGGCACCACTTTCTCGCTGTTGTTATGATTTTTATTTGCTTATCGTGGGCTACGGTGCGTATCACAGCTTCTCACTGCGTTTTTTTTCGTTCCTCGTGGTTTTTCATGTTCCACTGAAAGCTTCAGTTTGCTTTGTGCTCCCCGTCCTTGGTATGGTTCTGTTTTCGTGACCAGGGCTCAGAACGGATGTGTCCTATTCGTCTGCATTTCCAGCACTGTACTCCTTTCTTTGTTCATCGAGAGGTTTGCTTCCCCCGAAGGGTAGACATTTTCGCCGCAGAGTATGGAGGAATGCTGTTGTTGCTTGTTACTTTAGTGGCTAACGAGGAAGTAGAGGCTCTTTGTATCCGACGATCTATCTCAGAACGGACAAGTGATACTAGTTGGTCGTCCTCCATGTTTGTAACATCTGCTAGGATTGTTATTCACATGAGGGAGTTGGGTAAGGTACGAAGCAGAGCAGCAGTTCTCTCTTTTTCCGTCACTGGATAACCAGGTATGGCAAGTTCCAAGTAATTTGCTTCCAGCTCAATGAATTGTTTCTGTCTGTCCTCATTATCTGTAAACTTTAAGGTGCTTAGCTTCTGCCGGAGCTGTCGTTTGGATTGCATGTTATCGTTTTTGTATGTGGACTAAAGTTTCGTCAACACCTCCAAAGCAGAGCAGTACTCCCTTTCTAGTAACTCAGAGACAGCAACGATAGGCCGCGGGCCCAAGTTCTGTACGAGAAGTGATCTTGCCTTTCGATCGGTATTGTCCCATCGCTTGCGTGCTTTCGCGCTACAATCAGTTAGGCGTGGTTACGTGGTCACGAATAGTGCATGCAAGGTATGCATGAGGTCCCGCACGTATATGTGACATGTGTAGTAGTCGGCATTTCCCTTTAGACTGGGTACCTGTTTGGTCTCGTGATCTTCATCAATGTTCATCGAGGAGTAAACTCTACGCAAGACTTAGATAATGTGGGAGATAAAACTTCTTAACCAGTGTCCTACCGGGAGAGGGATCCTTCTTTTACGTATTGAACGTTTGGGGCCACTGGCAGGATATTCTATCCCCGAACCTCTAATGGTCAGAACCCTGGCCACGAGTAAGAATCTCTCGGCTAGATGCGACCTCAACAGCCTGCCCAAGCTGTGCGCAATACAAAACGAGGGTGCGTGTAACGTACAGGATTCCCAGGCAAGGTTACTAACGGCAGGATTGTTTTCACCAGTTTCCCTTCTCTAATTTTTTTGGTTACTTGCTTGGCCAACGTCCTCTGATTTGCTTGCTGATCTGTCGTTGCAGTCCAGGCTGAAAGTTGAAACACCCTGTCACCGACGGTTCACAGCCACACCCCAGCTGAGCCAGATATCTAGTGCGCTTACTCGTCGCCGGATTGGTTCAAGTCCCCTTTCGGTTCCCTTACTGTACTCAGCTTGCGGAATTGTTTGAAAGACCAGTTGCCAACTTCCATGCGTGGGTAATGGCTCCAAAGGCCCTATTTGGAAGTTATTATCTCGTCTTACAGTCAACGTCTCTAATGGGGTACTGACAGGTAAGGCCTTGTGTTCAGGACTTAGAAATGTTGCGCACTGGAAGCATGGTTCCGTGGTAGGGCGAGTTTGTCACTGGTGAGGCAGCACAGAGAGATTGTGCGGGGGAGGGCCAAATGTAGAAGACGGGGAGGGGACGGGAGGGCCAAAGGTAGAAACCGGTGTCCACGGAGGGGGGACGGGCCAAAGGTGGAAACCGTGCGGCTGTTCATTAATAGAAGTCGGATTCCTTGGGCGGGGGGGGCCAAAGGCGGAAGCTGCGGGCGGTTCAATGGCGGAAGGTTGTGTCCAGTGCGAGAAGATGTGGCGCCAAGTAAGGCAGACGTCCGGTGGCGGTATGGTACAGGCAGTTCAGAGGGAAGAACAACGCAATGTAAAGGTGAAAGCCAGTGTCCAGTGCTGTAGAAGCGGGCTGGGGGGAACAAAAAGTAAGCCAGAGGCGGAAGCCTATGCTAGGTCAGTTTAGAGGTGGCGCGGAGTAAAGTCACAGCCTTCTGGTGGCATGAGAGACGCAGCGCGAAGAGAGGGTAAGTGCGAGCCATAAGCCGTAGCCAGTGTCGTTTGATTTCAAGTGCGACCAGGCGGTGCCGATAACAATAGCGTTAGCAGTAGGAGAATCGGGCTGCAGGGGAAAGAACACAAAACCTGTTCGGAGAAGTACAGACGCTAAGAGAAGCCCGCGAAGAGGGCAGATGCCTAGACCGAGTGCGCAAATAACGCTCGCAGGGCAACTAGGGAAGCTGCGCTTTCTTTAAGGCAGAGAGACGAGCTTTTTTGCGCTCCTAGGTTGGGTTTTGTTAAGCAATGAATGCTGAATAACCTTTGAAAGGTCAATTTTCTAGCGTGTGATGTTGCGGTGGTGGCCGCCGTCTGCTTATGGATAAAAATTATCAATGTCCCATGTTCTATAGTCGCTTTCAGGCCTGTTGTATGCCCGCAGCGATGCTACCACGTAGCTCTTGTCACTCTGTTGGCTTCTTTTTACCTGGGGAGATTGAGAACGGTGAGTCTAGTTATTCAGTGTATATAAGGCTAGTGCTTGAGCCCTGTGGCTCGTTCAAATGAGCGGCCATAGTCAGTCCACTCACAGTATCTAGATAGATGGGGACATTCCCACTTTTACACGCAAAACCCAAACCGAGATGTCTCCGTCCACCCGGGGGTCCGTGGGGGCGGATCTGGATTCCAAGTTTTCTAAACAATTAATGAAAACGATTGTTTGGGCCCAGGTTTGTGGTAGTCTGCGAATACAGTATCAGATGACTGCCCAGCGATTAATATTATTTTTGGCATGTCTCTGACATTCTGCCCGAGAAAAGCCTGGCATTACCGGTGGAGCACCAATAAAAAAATTGACCCCGTACTGGTTGAAAAAAGGCTATGGGCTCGCCTCAAAAGCGCAGATCCAATGCTTCACAAAGCGAATCTGAGAAGAGCGCATGAGGCTTTGGCGCAAGTATTTACCGGCCATATCTTGACTATGTATCCCGGCTCTATTTTCATTCGCAGCAGAAAATGTGTCTGCTACTTGCAAATGGCCTCAGCATAAATAAAATTTAGATCATTTTGTTCTCAGATGTTTCCGTCGACTGCTGCTCAGCATCTAGAGAAAAGGACCTTCCAGCACTTCTGCTACCAAGGTCTTAGAATTAGCGACACAAGCCATTATAAACACACCCACTTACACATTGGCCTACCGCCTTATGGGTTTTTAGAACATGTTGGGGTAGAATTGGACATGGTTGCTCCGGAGTAATTTGCTCGGGAGCAGACACATAAGAGAACGAGGAGCGACTAAATCTCTATGGGCTTCTTCCCTTTGGTTCCGCGGGCTGGTTGGGTCCCGGACCAATTTATTGTATAGTGAAGTCAAATGCTGGCAGTACCCTGCGTGAGCAGCGCAAGCAGCGCACTGAGCTCACTGACCTACGGCTGAGTAGTACGCAATCTTAGTGATAGGATTGCCTAATAGGACAGGCTGTTACACATGTAACCTTGGTAGACACTGCACTGGAGGGGATATTCTTTAAGGTATTACACGGTACTGGACATAAAGTAACATCGCGTCATTATTATTCCCTGGAAGCCAGAATACAGTTCATGTTGTTGTGTATATGTGTGGTGTCATACGATCCACTTCCACGGTTCACATCGGACTTGCAGCCCAGTGGCTTTGATTATCACACATGCCATATACTTGCATTTGTGAAACTTTCAAGGTTAAGGGGTTACTGTAAGCTTTTATCTGCTGATTATTGGGTATGGATAGAAATATCAGAGCTGGGGAAAGCTTGGAGGTTTTCTTTCTGGGCCCATTCTATGCCTACGTGGTGTAGGGTTTGGGTTGTTCACTAATTTCTAGAGGACGCAGATCTACGACAATTATGTCAGTGGTCCAAAGAAAAGCCAAAACAACCCGCGATTTGGGTCCTTAAACGCTGCTTTTCAGTAAAAAGAAATCTGTGGCTCACCCAGTCCTTTCTCATCACCAAAATTTGTGTTGAGGTTTATCTCGTGTGAGAGCTGGTATTATCCAGCAATGCTAAGTTACCACTTTGTTCGGCAGACGGCGATCCAGAGACCCTACGAATCGGCGTATAAAACATTCTGTGCTACTGGACAGAGGAGTAATACGATGCAACTTTGGGTATTGAAGTTTCTCTTTTGAGAAGAGCTTTGTTGGGGATGGGAAAAGACGCTTGCCTCCAAGCTTGCTGCATGTTGGTGAAACTACGCTGGTCACCAATTGGAACGTGTTTTACAGGCCACTCATTCCAACTGGAGGCAGAAAATAAGTAATCTCACTGATCTGGCCTCCCCATGATGACGGACAGGATATACAGTGGGAACGCAAACAGCTATATGGTAGCATCGCCAGCAGGTATCGATAAAAAAGGTGGCGCTAAAAGGCGTATCGTTACCAATCTCGGGAACCGACGGCAGACAGGGCCCGACGACGCCGAAACTGCCACCGGTAGTAGACTGCCTCCAGCTTGTTTTTACTTGACCACAGAAAACCCTCCCGACTGTTTAGCGCACCCACCCTCTCACCTCATCAACCTACCACAGCCTCGATAGATTTTTCGCCCTTGGCGCGATTTGGGACGCGGTCTCTCCCCAGCATCAGAACTAGGCGTCACTGCCACTCTCCTCCCTCCACTTGTGTTGGTTCGTGGCCCCGCCCAAACCCCTCCCCCTCCCCACATACCAAATTTCTTGCTTGCCGTGCTGTTGCTGCTGCCGCCCTGCACACTACCCGGTTCTTGCGTCGTGCTCCCCTTCGTATCCGGCATTGAGTTAAAGCGTGCACACTAGAAGTTTCTTGAAAACCACCGTGTCGTTGAGCAACCCTTACCCCTGGCTTGCGGTCTGGACCGATCACCTGAACCTTCTAGTGGGGACTCATCGCAGTTACTACACGCCTTGCATAACAGCCCATAACCTTTTAATACGATTACGAGCGGCGAACTGCCAATTGTAAAGTCCTGAACAAGGTCTCGCCATTATATTACCATGAAATGAAAGTTGAACATAAAACGAGCTACTTTGCAAGTCCTGAGCAAGGCTTCCACCGATATTACCCATCTAGGGAAGTTAGCACTAGGCTGACCTAAGGTTGGCAAGCCAGATACCGGTTAGGAATTCACTAGAAACTTGACCTCAACCGGCGGGTAGCGTATTTGCCGTGTAACTGGCTCAGCTGTGGTGAGTGTAGCTGCTTGTACGGGGACAGGTGTCTCGTCTTTTGGCCTGAACCTTATCAAAGACAATGACGTTTTACGGAGAACGATTGCCGCGCAAGTAGCCGTAAGGAACTAGAGGAAGCCAACTGGTGGACACATATAACGCTGTTAGTAACCTCTCCTGGACATTCCGTAAGTTACATCCACCCTCTTTCCGGATTGCGCAGATCTTGAGCAGGCCACAGAAATCGCATTTCAACGAGAAAATCTTACTCGGAGCCAGAGATCTGACCTTTAGGGAACCGGAGATAGCATCTCCTGCCAGCGGAGCCAGCTACGCAAAAGTAGTAGAATGATCCCTCTACCAGTAGGAGAACGGTGAAGGATTTCATCTGCCATTCTCCCTTAGTCTCACGTTGAGTAATACTCCGCGATGGACTCTGAGACTTATCACAAAAATAATCGTATACCCCGTCTAAAAAGGGGGCTCGATTACTACAATTTGCGCGCATACATTAAAGATCGCATGCACTGCCTGCAATGATTATACGATTATTCATGCTGTTGGAATCTGTTCCACCTGAGGATTCTATAGCAGCCCGAAAGAGATGGGAGGACGCCGATGGTAAGGCAAGATCGGCAACTGTCCAAAATCTTGACACGCAACCCATCGTCACAGTCTCAGAACTACTCGAACGAGAACAATGGTCTTCTTTGAAGGTATAGAATAAAACTGGAATCTAAATATAAGAAGTACAACATACACTCCAAACTGAGCCTCCGCCGAAAGCTAAACACCTTGAAAATCAAGGATAGCGAAGATATACAAAGACATTTGCTCGAGCTGGGGACAACGCGCTTACAACTCGCTAGACTGGGTGACACACTAATGGTCAAGGAGCCAACCGCAACCCTGCTTCCTACCTGGCAAGACTCATTAATGGCAATCACACTGTTGGCGGACGCAACCAACATGGAATACGATCAAGTTGTTCGCTTGTGCGATCCGAAATGAACCGACGTACCCACCGGGCCTTTTCATATATAAAAAAGACTAAAGAGTCCAAGAAAAATGGCATTCACCCTTACAACGCTGAGAAAAAGTCTACAACCTGACACAAGCAGCGTGCAAAAAGGAACAAGAATGGAGTTGTATGTTGGAATTGTGGACGCATTGGCCACATCAGGGCCGAATTTCGGCGCAAGAAGAACAACAATCAACAACATCCGAACAATAAAAGCTCCAATAATAAATAAAGCAAAGGGGAAGGACTTTGTAACAGTAGAGCTCGGGACTCTAACAAGTTTCCTGACGCTCACAACCAACGGCGACGAAACGCTATCCGCCACCAAGGTGACAGAAACAGAAACCATGACCACGGATTCATAGCATTAGCTAATGCCAGTCTCCAACAGGACAACATAACCCTAACATGGCTATACTCTGGGGCTATTCATGTTTTCATCAAGGACAAATCGGTATTCTGGGAATATCACCAAACACCATCGCAAACAGTAAACAATTGCGAACTCCAATCATAGATCGTATTTTGTGGGAAAATAAAGCTACTCTTTGAAACCGGTCTTATGATACCCGCCGAAAATACCTAAACTTTCGACTCTAACTTCGCACCCTTATCCGTCTTGGCGACTTAGGTCGAGGTGACATCCTCAAACAGCTTCTGAATCAGAGACCGCACAGTGGGCCAATTCATACAACACTTCACTCCATGCGACGGACTCTATCCCCTACCAAACACCCTACCCCCACCACAGGTACAAGTCGCAGCACACAAACCTGACAACAGAGCCAATTATTCGCACAAAAACCTCAGACATCCTGGAAGAGATAAACTCTTGACAAAAAATGGTTTGTGTCAACGCGTACAAAAACTCTCTCTAGAAGAACGCAATAAAGTCATATGTAATGCGTGAATTAACGCTGGTACAAAGCATGCTCCAATTTGGCAGTCACACTTCGTAGTGCAGAGACCTTTGGAGCTAAAGCAAATTGACCTTACTGGACCCACTACCCCGACTTCTTTACAAGGATCGAATTATATGCAAATCTTCATTGATGACAACAGGAGAGCAAGCTCAATATACTTTCTAAGTACGAAGACACAGTTCTTGAAACCTGTCCGCTGATACAAGGCTATCGAAGAAACTGAACTACCTTCGACCCTCATTTACGGCGTTCGCCTTAACGAGGACGGTGAAAATAGTTCAGAGGACGTGGTCACATACGCGATGAAAAATGGTATGTTACTAGAGTTCACCTTACTGTACGCACACCAATCAAACAGTGTAGCAGAGAGAGTCATCCAAGACTTGCAGAAGATGGCTAGAACATTCCTGATCACTTCCATGCTACCGCATGAACTACTGGAGGAAGCCATCTCTCATACAAAATACTAAAGAAATCTCCTACATAATCATCGAGCGGGAACGAGGGTTCCCTACACATTATGGTTCGGACAGAAATTGGACTTCACAAACTTACTGAAGCTTGGGCAAGAATGCCACGCGTTCATATACGGGCCTGAAGCGTTCTTGAATAAAACGTTCCTACCAGGCGATATTCCTGCACATTTCGTGGGGATGCAGAGCTCGGAGACACTGTATAGGATATACATTCCATCCATAGGAAAATTATTAAAATCCTGCCAGGCATATTTTAGGATTACCAACGAGTCATTTCCCTCAATCTGAGACCTTATGGACTTCTCGTCTCTCATACGAGACAAAGCGAAGAAAATCATGGGTCAAGATGATGAAGATCATCTAAATGCATCTCTTGCTCATTGCTTTGTCGCATGCCCACGCTCGAAAGACCTTGAGGATGATTGCAGAGTCCGCAAGAGCTTTGTAGAAGTCAGAGTGGTGCCCAGATGGGCAGAAACAGTGGTACAGTCAGTATTGAGCACGACGTCCGTAAAACAGGACTTTGAGATTCGGCCTATCAGATGGGTTCAGATAATTGGTGGTCTCCCTAATATAAGAGCGGCAACCGGGGGAATCCTGAAAGGAGATTGGCAAGCACCAAGTGGAGAGCGGGTTCACTGAGCAGACGATAATACTACAGGCACTGCTATGGGACGTGCTGCGTATCGGCGGCTTAGAAACCACACCTAGCGGATGACTTAATAGTGTACCTGAAGGTGAGTATCACGAAGTGGAACCTGACGAACTACAACAAGCCTCGAGGGTGCTTTGTTTACTTCCCCGGAGGTAGAGCTCCGTTATGAATCTTCCGTAAGAGCCCATCCTTAGGGGCATGCATAGTAACCACTGTACTACATACCCCCTTTCTTGGATTGCACGACGTTTTTGACTTGTATCACGCCTAAATGCTCGTCTTCTTCGGTAATTCTGCGAGTCCTCTCGAGGTGCTCCTTGCAGCGGCGATTCTTGTTACCTCCATCGCAGGTGCTGTCCTCGCATACGCTTTCCTTCCGTGCGGTGTGTGTTCGGAACTTCCAAGGCAAAGAATTGGCCCGAGCCTCACCCGTATTCACCCGCGTCCGCTACTACTTCAGGTGTAACTTCTTTTGGTGATCGGGTGGATTTCAGCTTCGTTTCTCCACTTATTCATTTGGGCGACTTTCATATCCTGGAAAAACCCCTGAACGGAGAACTACGAATCGGTTCCGCAATATGGGGTGAACTGCGTTTCTGGCATCCTCCGAGACGTCATCCACACGAATTTCTGGACGCCGTTGCGATGGCCCCGCGATTCTTGAAGGGCATATAAGCTTCGACACTCCTCTGCAGGTACATCCTCTTTCTCTGGTGTCAAAGAACAACTTTCGCCTCCTCTTGCTGCTTTCTTCTTCTCTTTTGGAATGTCTCAAGCTTACAAAGATCAATCTGCGTCTCCAGTTGATCCTGAGGTGTACCAAACCTCTACTGGTGCGACACTTCAGCCTAAAACGCATCTCGATCAACGCCTCTCTCGGGGTTTTGTGCCTTTACACGATCAGAGGGTCAGCGTACCATGCTCCGTCGGTGAATAAATTCGTCATTTCGCGCAATATCTTTACGCGGGGCGCTTTTGCGTGGTTCCCGAAACTCCCTGGAGTGAGGACAAACGTAACCATGAAGATTAGTATTGCGCCCATTGGCTCCACATTCTGGTGCACGGCGATAACGCTCACAAAACAGTACGGTACTGCCATACTCCCTACTTTAGGTGTATCGAAGAACGCGGAATGCAGTCGCGTCTGCACATTCTCCTTCAGAATTAATCCATTCACCATGTGGAGCACCATCCTGACAGCATTTTGGATGGCCGCTCTCCTCTGGCTTTGCTTTCTTATGAACCTTTCTACGACAGACTCTATTGCTTAGACCCCAGTAACTGGGGCACAAACTCAGTGGACGAAACCAGTATGAGAAACACCTTTGGATTCTTAATCGGATAGCACAACACGGATTTCCACGGTATGCCTTCAGGTCAGCGTTCCAAATACTACCTCCCCATCGTCAACTCCATGAGGGATCATTGTTTGTCACCTCACCTGACCGTGGCAACGCTCTTCGTCTTCGCATATGACAGCTTCCAGGTACTAGATACCCATGGCCCCCTAAGAGGTTTCGCTATGTTTATTGCCTCTCTGGAGTTCGCTGTGGGGGCCCTTATGGCATACGTTCGGGCAGTGGACGAGAGTGTCCTCTCCTATACGCGGAGCCGCGATGGCCACGTCTACTAAGGCTCGTCATATCAGCCTACACCGTGTCGCTTAATTCTCCTTTCGGGGGCCATGATCCGGTATAACCGCTCCTTGGGTGTCCAAGAACTTGTCAGGGGCACCACATGGAGTGCAGGTGAAGCGAAAGTTCTTCCTGATTACAACCTTCAGGTGAAATGGTCTGAAACCCCAGTTTTCATGTGGTATGACTATAGGGAAGAAAAGTTCTACCCTATCAGGCGAAGTCCGAGCGGTGACGATGACGGACGTGCATATGTTGCTTTTCCCCCCCATATTGAAGGGAGGGCGCCTAAGCGCCACGACTGCAGTTCTCCGATTATGATCCTAAGGTGGAGAGTCTGTTGATCCGCACGCCATTTCCTTCGCCGGTTGAAGGATTAGCTGTAGCTCCTGCAGTTAGTGGTGATAGTTCTCCTACTCCCGCGGTTGCTGCTGCAGCTTCTGTCACTGGCACTCCGGGGTCTGTGCCCGCGGTCCCTGGTGTAGGTATGGATGTTTCGCCTATGGAGGATGATGTGATCGCTCCTGCTTCAGTGGGTCCAAGGAGTTCAGATGTTTTGGCTCCTGCGGTGCAGCCGTGCTTGAGGAGTGTGCTACAACCGGCTTCTTGCTCAACTCCGGTATCAGCACCTGCGGTCATTTCTCCGGCTCCTCCGTCGCAATCGCCTTCAGGGGCTGGAGCGGCTCCTTCTATTCAGGCTAGTGCGTCTGCCCCCATAGTAGTATCCACATCTCCTTCGGTGGTTGCTACTACAGTCGGGTCACCAGAAGGTGCGATGCCAGTTGCCATTCAGTAGTTGGTACCAGCCTGCCTGGGGGTGGGCATCAGTGCACCAGCTTCTCCCGTTGGGGCTGTGGGCTAAGCTCGCGGCTGGGTGCTAGAGCTCTGGAAGGCGCGTACGGATAGCGATTCTATGAGGGCGATGCGTGACAGCCTGATAGAGTTCATCGATAAACAGGCCACTGTGGCGAAGGCACGCTTGAAAGAGGAGTATGCGGCACGCTTTGACGGAAACCTTTAGGCGGTTGACATAATCTGTACGCATCCAGTTAGTATATTCAATAAAGATATCCCTTTGGTGGTACTGCAGTTCCACCTCAGGTTAGTATTGAAGTGTGTCCATTAGTCCCTATAGAAGCGAAAAGAAACGAAAAGAAACCTGTAGGGCAGTAGAATGTGTGTCTTCTGTAGGTGAGAAAATCTAAAATGGACCATTTTGGGTCCATCCCCGTTTCTTAAACGAAACCGCCTACGAAGAGTTGCAGTTTCGCTCCAGTTTGGCGTGGTATCGCCGGTAGATGTTCTCCGGGATGTGTTCTGGAGGTTCTTCTGTATCACCTGCTGAGATGTAGTCGTACCATTTGACGCAGTGCCTGATTTCGGAACGGGTTTGACGGTGCGAAATGATGTGATCCACTGCATAAAGGGTCCTACCCTGGGGTGTCGGGAGTATGTCCGGGGTATCCCGAGGAGTCTTGCCTGAAGGAGGGGCATCCTCAGTCATGGACGGGCTATGGGGGTCCGCCGATACTACTTTAGGTGAACGGGGCATGCCCGAGTTTGTCGCCGGTGCCACCTGGGATGGGGGATGAGCGATGGGTGGCTGCTGAGAACACTTCAGTGGGAGAGGCTCTGGGACTTTTGTCACCCAGCCTCCTGAGACGATGTATGGGAGCCGATCTAACTCAATGGCAATCATATCCTTATAGATTGCGAGAACCTTGTAGGGCCGTAAGGTGCTTGGCACCAATTTGCGGGTGACGTCTGGCGGTTCTTCTGCCGTCTTCTGAGGTTTGTCGAGGAAACTTTCATCCCCATCATTGAGGGTCGGGCCTTGCTTCACCTTCAGTTCGAAGTCCTGTTTGTATCTCCTTTGAGAGGCGGTCAATCTAGCCTTCACAAGCGAAAGTGCGTTCTCATACCACCTGACGGTTGCACTTTTTGCTTGGGCTGCCATGGGCGTCTGGGGACCGTCTAAATCTTGCAACGTAGCGCGCGTAGAAATCAGGGCGCTTGGCAGGATCCGTGACAGCACTACATTGAACGGTGAAGTCTGTATGGAGCAGTGCACCTGAAGGTTGTAGGCATACGTGAGCGAGCCCACGTACGCATTTCAGTCCTTCTGGTGGGTTTCAATATACTTTCGTCATCTCAAGGCGATGGTCGTATTGCAACTTTCTGCTTGGCCATTCGTGTGGGGATGGTAGACGGTGGTATACAGCTGTTACATCCCCAGCATTTTGAAGATGATGCATAAGACTTTCGCCGTGAGTTGGGGACTGTTATCCGTGAAGAGGTACAGAGGTATCCCGTACGGGTATACCCATTTCTCCATTGACGAATGGGCAGCAGCTCCAGCTGTAATGCTTGTCAGAGAAATGGAGCAGGTGAGATTCAAAAACTGGTCAGTGATACCTAAGGTATAACGGTATCCTCGCTTCGACTTCGGTAGAGGGTCCAATATATGCATGGCCCCAAACTATAAAGGACGTAAAGGAGGAAAAAAGGTTAAGGGAGTGCTATGGGTCCTTATGGTATCCCTAGTGGCCGCGCATGAACGGCAGTCCGCCACCTTTTGGAAAGCACCGTTGGTCATGTGTGGCTAATAGAACTCTTTCGTCAGGGTGAAATACATACGGGAGACGCCCAGGTGTCCTGCGTGGCGCGTAAAATGCGAAAGACACAGACCTATAGCCTGCAGGCTGGGCGGGACCACCTTTTGGAGTGCGCCGTCAAGGGGTGCGCGGCGCACTAGCATGTCGTCTCGGTCTATATCGAAGAGGGATGTGGTGTGTCCAACAGTGGCGAGGCTCTCCTTACAGAAAGGGTCCGTGCTCTGCTTTTTCAGGGATTCCTCCATGGTATGGGGAGTACGTATTTCTCCTCCTCAACAAGGGCCACCACCTCAGGAATGCCGGCATATTCTCCACTGGGGTTATTAAAATCCACGGAATCTCCTGCAGGCTCGCTTCCTTGCTCCCTACCACTTAGGTTGAAGCACCGAACGGTGTCCTCCAAGGGGACTGTATCTTCTCCATCAGTGGATATACGGGACAGAGCGTCTGCTGCTTGGTGTTCCACGCCTTGGTGGTGGACGATATCAAACTCGTACTCCAGCAAGCGCAACGTCCAACGTTCTAGGCGTGTGAAAGCATCCTTCAAGGATAATATCCACCTCAGTGAAGCATGATCAGTCTTCAGGGTGAAGTGAGTACCCTCCAAGTAGGGGCGCAGTAGTAGTAGTTCCCACACAATAGCGAGACATTCCCGTTCGGAGGTGCAGTAGTCCCGCTCCGCCTGGGAGAGGCTACGACTCCGGTAACCTATTGGCTGCAGTCCACCTTCCGATTGTTCTTGTAGGAGAGCGCATCTCACCTCGTACCTACAGGCGTCCGTATCCAAAACCATGCGTCCGTGTCGTTTCGGTAGAACGAATATCGAAGGTTCAATCGGTTTCCTCTTCAGGATTTCGAAAGCTTCATACTCCTCTTCCGTCAAGGTGCCAACTTGTGTCGATTTATCTCTCTTCGAAAGGCGGTTCAATGGGGCCCCTATTTGGGAGAAACTAGGGACAAAAATATGGAAGACGTTGCACACATCTAAGAAGGAACGTAGTTCCGTCAGGTCTGTGGGCGGTTTGGCTTCCTTCATGGCGTTTTAAGTCTTTTTGGATAGCTGTAGGCGACTGGGGATCACCACGTGTCTCAATCAGTGCATTGAGGACTTGAAAAAAAAGCAATTCTCTACGTTCAGGGTCAGGCCAGCATCCTTCAGGAGTTGGAGAATGCCTCCTACATGCGTAAAGTGATCGTCTACGGTGCGGGAGTAGATAATGACGTCCTGAATGCATACCAGAGCGTACTGCCACTTCGCACTTGACATAATTATGTCAACTGCGCGCTGGAATGTGGCGGGGGCGTTTTTCAATCCGAAAGGCATTCTTAGGAATCTGAATATGACACAGTGGGTGGTGAACGTTGTCTTTTCCATATTGGCGTCGTCCATCTCGATGTGCCAGTATCCACTATTAGCGTCCAGCGTAGAGAATACCTAAGCATCGCCTAACGAGTCGATACATTTATCCATGATAGGTATCGGGTAGGAACCCCACAGGAATACCTCATTCAGGCGCCTGTAATCGATACAAAACCTCAGAGAACCATATTTATTTTTGGCGAACACCAACGGGGAGGCCCATTCGGAGGTGGACGGCTCAATGAAGCCCTTGTCTCACATTCGTTTGATCTTCTAAAACTCGAAATGGCGTGCATGGTGTCAGGGTCTCCTTGGGATTTGATGTACCGGGTTCGCCTCAGGTGTTAACTGGATCCGATGCTTGGTCAAACTCACCTGGCTCAAACGGCCGGATCACATGTCCTCAAAGACGGATAAAATTTCTATTATCCTTTGGCGATAATTTGCGATTTCTTCGCCAATTTGTAGTTTCTTCTGACAGTGGGCAGGAGGCGTCTCCTTAGGAGGCAACGGTGGAGAATCAGTTTCCATTGCAGTGACAGTGTCCTGTATGGCGAGGTATTATTTTGGATAAATCTGAGCCATTCGCGTAGAAGTGGGCAGAGCTATCCCCACTACGGTGCCCTTTTGGAGCCTCAAAGGAGACTCCTTAAGGTTGGCAACGACAACCCTGAAGTGGATGGTTAGCACTATTTCTCTGACACCATGCCATCATGGAGTGCTGCTTCGTAGTAATGTGAAGGTCTCTCTGCATGAAAGACAAACCTGAGGTGGATGATTGCCCCCAGACGTTGGCCTGGGTCCTCGCAGGTATTTGAAGGCTCTTCACCATGCGGAGTTTGTTTCACTACTTCTCCGTTGGAATTCTGCCCACTTGACACGCATTTTCATCGGGTCCCGGATATGCAGACAAGATACTTACAGAGGAGGCATTATGAAATGTCAGCTTCCGCAGGCGTGGGTAGATGGCACGAAGATACCGGTCCACAAATAAAGTCCCCAGTATGCAGCATGCGGCCAAGTTTTTCACCACCAGGAACCACATTCTCACGTTTAAGGGTCGGACACGGAGATATAAAAACAGAGCCCAGAGGATTTTTAACGTTTGCCGCGAGGCATTGCGCACCCTTGGTAGTTTGTCCGTCTTTAAGGAGTTCAGGGCCTACTTGGGGATCATGTCGACATGTATCAGGTTTGGACCGGCACCTGTGTCCAAGGTGGTACGTGCCGTGGTTGATGCAACAGGAAAGCAATTTGAGGAAAGCAATTCTTTATAATTCTCGCGTCAGAGCAGATATATTAATTTCTCGCAGGTGGTGGATGGGACAACTGAAAATGAGGGGTCCACCAATTCCAATACCACTTGGCACACGGGTTCCTCTCCGTTTAAAGAGGCGACTTCCGTTGGACTGAGGCTTGACGAAAAGAAGCCGTACGGAGACTCTACGCGCGGTCCTGAGACTTCTCCTGAGTGGCGGGTTTCGGAGGTCCAGGCGCTGCGTTCGGTTACAGCGGTGCAAATGCGGTCAAAGCGTTCCGTTGCAAGGTTATAGAAGCTGCATATGGGACGGCTGGTCTCTGTGAGGGTGGTGGCAGGACTGGTTGAGAGGCTTTTCTAGATGGGAAGTGGTATCCATTACGAATTTGAGGGGAACGGAAATCGCCATAAGTGGTATGGTCACTATCATTCTCCCAATAGGTGTAGTTCGCTGCCTGAAAATACTACGAGTGAAATATTAGTAAATTTGAACTAAGTAGCTGTCATATGGACGATCAAGAGCAATTTATGTTGCCCTGTCGTCTTCGTAGGCAAAATTCGTATGAATGTCGTATTTTGGAAAGAATGTAACGTGATTGCGCCGAATGTTCTAGGACTTACAAAACAAAACCGTCTTGGAAGACTACTTTGAAATGTACACCATCTCCATACCAATGGACAGTATCACTGATATGTAGATCGTGTAGAATTCAAAGATCTCGTAAAAGAGCAACCATATCGCTCAAGCATATCACTGAATATACTATCTGCTGGAGATTAAGGTAATTGATTTAAATTCAATAAAAACTGATGTGCAAGCCGTCCACATATTAAGCAAGCCTTTTGTCTTTGGCGCGGTAGAAAAATGTTGCTTTGTGGCTTGATGTAATAGCATTTCTACTTGTAATTATCATCTGAATATATTGATACTTAACTAAACTTGTTTCTTTTCTACTAATCTTGTTTCGAAAATAGATCTATGTGTTTTATTGTAATAATTATTTTATGTAATAAGAGTACCATACCTTTTCCTAGACTACAGAGTTCTCTTATAAGGTTTTGCTGTAGTAGAGCTTTTTAACGGAGGTTACTAAGCTTCATAACCATAAAATAGTTTTGTCGGAATATGCGCTGAGCGACTTTTTTGCGAGGGACGGTGTGAATAGAGTCACGCTTGCGACCAGTTGGAACGTGGTTTACGGCCCACTCGTTCCAACTGGAGGCAGTAAATAAATAACCATGCTGATCTGCCCTCCCGGTAATGACGGACAGGACATACTGTGGGAACGCGAACAGCTGCACTGCAGAATCCTACGTCATACACACACCCCATCCTCTCCCGCGCGCTACGAAACTATTTTGATTGAAAAAAGTACCAGCGCGAGAAACACACCCAACCCATTCACATGACAGTTTAGGAGGCTGAAAGTAGAGTTTCCTTTGCAGTGTCAGCCTTCGTTACCAAAAAGATTGGTTAGCCGTTAGCTTTTCTTTGATCACTGCATTTCATACACGCTTGTTTCGGCAGGAGGCCAGACTTGACGACGGTTTGCCGTTTATTGGTACTGATGGCACTGTTGAGTAGACGTCTACATGCTCTTCCAGCCAACTAGTCGAACGAGTGTTTTAGTCGGCACATACCACTTTTAAACAAAGTTACCATCTCTAAGTGGAGCGTGCGCGGGAGAAAGGCGCAACCCATGTGAGTGATTGAAATAGAGAGTTGCATGCATTGCAATTTCTACAATTACAAAGCAACTCCGAATTGAGATTACCAACCCAGGAATGGCATGCTTCCTTTCAGTCCAAAACACCAATTCATTGACTAGTAAACATTTCAAAAAGGTGGTTGACACTCTCTGCCTTAAAATGTCATAGTTGGAGTTCGACACGGTGTATGCCAGTTCGTACATGACGCTCTGCTGCGAAACGGCCTGAACCCGTCGTCGGCAAAGTACCGCCGTCTTGGTGCTGCATCTACCTATGACAGTACCAGGCACACGGGAAATGCTATCCACCCAGCCTCTCTGCTCGACCTTGGCCGCCTGCCTGTGTTTCTCCCTTGGATATCGGGCATTAGGTTTTGTTATAAATACATCATTGTCAAGAAAATGTCTGGATATGAGAGCAATACCTTCATAGTTCGTAGGAGTAACGCAGGTACCAAACTGCGATGAGACAGAAAGATTGCAAATGTGTGCTTGTACCCTTTGGTAACAATCTGTGGTGTCATATCGCAATGTCTTCTCAGCATTTGCGGGTTCGCATCCAAGTCCACTGTTTGCCCTGTACAGGTTCCTGTATAACGGTTACGTAATAACATACCGCACTTGTAGCATGTTTGTATGTGTGTTTCTGTCAGCACCTATTGCCACTTGAACCTAAGCAGAAAAGCAAGATATTGAAATGAGGTTCATTATGAATCCCGGTAGTTCATATTCCCTTATACTTAATCTCGAATTGTCGACCGCACAAGATGGCTGTTGACCTTTTTGTCTTAACGCAAGCCATTCATATTATGTTACATTGCGGTCACTGAATTCGAATACGTTCGAGATCTTTTGGGTAGCTAGCCTGCAGGCTACCCTTGGATGGACATAGAAATATCACAGCTGCTTACAGCTTGCACCTCAGATATATTCTCATCTACGATCTGAAGCGCATTGCGAATTCGATTGGCGCCGCGCTTATCACATACAACTGTATCAGTCTCTGTTCTTTAGATCGTTATGTACATGCATTTTGTTCGAGCTGCGTGGGTTCTTTTTCCTTTATCGCAATAAAAGCGTGTTCTCTTTCAGCTTCAAGCTTCACTGCAGGTCGGCAGACTTGAGATCTCCGGTTTCTAGCGACACCATCTCTTTCAGTAATAGACACATCAAGAAGCTCTTTTCGTGGCATTCAACACATAAGATCTTATGAATCACCGTATATATATTCCTGCACTCTTGGCAGCTTTCGCAGCATGCATTACGTCTGTTCATTGTGAAAGCAGTTGCAGGGTTTCCACAATCCGTGTTACCGGAAAAAACAACCTGTTCGCCCTAGCATGTCAGTGCGGAGATAGTTCAGAGTTTTTGGGCCGTTCGATTCGGTTCCTGGATCCTCACACACAGGACACTGTGGCGCAGGAATCGCTGACCGTGAATTGTATTGAACACAGGAAACCCCATATGGCGCGCGCGTGTTTCAGAAATGGAAGTGAATTTGAGGAACTAGCAGCAAGCGTTCTTCATGAATGTATGGATAGACGACCTGTGAATCCTTCAGCGGAAGTACGGATGCCTTTTACATTCCGTCGCGATAGTTGCAAAGCTGACTTCCGCGAGCTTGATGCAGACAGATTGGAAGTTCTTCTTGCTTGCGGGTGCGTTCAAAGGCCAGGTTACATAGTCAATCCGGGTGTCATTCAGTTTATTACAAGTGGATCTCCCAATGGTGCGAATGAAGAGCAAAAAATGCTACAAGAATGCACGAGAGAAGCTGTGCCGCAACTTAGCGAGACCTGCCGTGTCATGCCTGAACGGTTTGATCTACGCAGCGCTCAGGCATTTAACGTCTGCTGCAAGAGAGCTCGTGTGCAGTTCGATGTTGAGAAACTCAAGTGTCAGGCAACAGTCCCAGATGATATTACCCAGTTAGATCTTTCGTTTGTCTAAGCATATCTGTCAAGCCTCAGCCAGCAAAGTCTTGTGCTCAGATATCTCGTGTTAATTTGGCTTTGTCAGCCTAAGTCATGTGGTCTGGCATCTCTTTGGAACATGTGCATCATCAGACACAACCCCAAAATGGATTTAAGGATGCTTTGCCGAAAGTTTGAAACCAGGAAGTGCGTTTGATAAAATAAGTGCTTCATAGTCTACTAGACCGTAACATGCATTCGATCTCAAGTTCAGAACGTTTACGATCTTCTTCAACAAAGTTTGAAACTGTTGTCGTAGACCGTGGATACAAAACTGTGCGAGGCGGTGAGAAATGCTAGTTTAGTGGATGGCCGTTTTGGCAGTGAAAGTGCTGTCCCCCTTCTGAAGATGTCGATCATGGCATTTGTGAGTTTCAGATGTGTGCTTTGTTCAAGTAATGCGATGCTCGCTGCTGGAGTGGTGTAGGCGTATTCATGGAGATGCGCGGGTGTAAGGACGGCTATGATTCAGATCCGAACGCTCGTCAATTGAAAAGTAAGAATACCTAGAGAAACACAGCCCAACCCCTACTACTGTGCAGCTTCAGCTTCAGAACATTTTCAGGACATGGTGCAGCAGTCCTTCGGTCACGTGGAGCATTCATTATGATCAAGTCGAGTAGGATATTGAAATGAAAATCTATAAGTTCCTGGATATCTATTGTTTCTCTACTCTGTTCATCTCTTCAGCAAAGACCACGGAAGTTCGAGGGGCTTTGTAGTACACGGAGGCGCCCGCTCAGCGGCCAAGCTCTTTTGTCGACGTTTAGCGGAGTACGCGAGCAGCGTGTGCGGTGCCAACCCAGGAACCGAGTACCACACTATACTTCTGAGTCTGAAAAGGACGGTATTGCAGCTCACAGCAGCCGCAGTGAACCGACGTCGCCTTAGCTCCCCCAGGGGGGCCACTGGAACCCCTGCTCACCTCGAGTAGTGGCCAGCCCAAAATCATAAATAAAGGCTTTCGTTCGTTCATCTATACCGTAAAGGCCAAGGAAGGTCGAGTGGCTATGTTTTGGACAAGTCTACTTAGAAACACGCTCGCTCATTGACATCAATATGTCGGTGGCGCGGGAAAAAGAAGTAACCTGCATTGCTCTCTCAGTCTGGTCATTTCTGCCGTCCGTCAAGCATGGCAAGGTAATGTGAGTACACTCAGAACTACATAACTCCGCTGGAGAAGCACAGTATCGCTGATACTGTGCTACCTTGTCTCAATTTCTAGTCTGTCTCGTGCATAGGGCGCCAGTTTTTATCTGTCAGTGCAGGGGTATCACTAATACCCCTGTATAACCATAGAATTATAATGGCTTAGGATGGCTGACGCTCGGCGCTTATTCCGACATCAAGTTCTGTCCTCATAAATAGCGCTATCTACGGTATATGCCATCGAACGGACATACTTCTATTCAAGATTTTGCATATTACTGTTCGAATTGTTCAAGAGCATTTTGCGTCTCACACTTTTCAAAGAGAGGAACATGGGTTAATTTGACAAGCCCAAAATGTCGCCACTGTCTTGGTGTTGTTCTGGCCTCCTGCGTCTTTTGTGGATTCCATCGCGGCTTCAGATTCGTGTAAACTGTTGGTTTGCTCGGATTTGGGTTCTAAGTCTCTGTATCTCTTCATCCTTTGCCTTTGTATAATTAGATGTGCGGAAGCTCGTTCGCATGGCGTTTATTCCTTGAACCATCCGAGCATCATAGGAAGATCGGATTCAACCACATGCAATTCTAATTACATAGCAGTTACGGCTTTATTACTTTCCAACCTTCGCTTTCCAACTGACAGAGCTAAAGTGGCGCGATTCTTGTTGCAACATGATGAAATATTTTGACGAACCTTGTAACTTGAAACACAGAACAGCCAACAGTTTTACGCAACCTTGCTTCATCAGGCCTCTCGTTCTTTCGAATTCCTTAGCGCCGCTATTCGCCATAGAAGAGATTACACAACAAATCCTTCCGTCTCTGCCACAGGCGTCTTTACGTTTCCAACTCCTATGCACCGCTGTTCCCTTCGAAGCATAATGAGGTGCTGTAGCTTCGCTGGGTTATTGCCAACCAAACATTAGCAGCATTAAAGGGTTACCGTTCAACTTTGTCAGCCCTGTATGTGCATAAGAGTACAAGCACTTCACTGTTAGCACGGAGAGTCTACTGTTAGCACATAGACTCCAGTAGACTGATTGTAGGTATAAGAAAGAGAAAGCCCACTAGTTGACAGAGAAAGGTATTGAATCATGTACATCCTCGACCTCAGAAAACACTCTACAATTGTCCCGAGACCATTTTGAGCAGAAGCCTGAATACCGCCTTGTGCAAGCTTGGCTTTCAACGCAGTAGCTCTGTGTGAGAATAACTGACACCCCACCCCAATCCTCGAAGAAGGGCAACTTTACAATCACATTGCTCCCTCGCCTTCGTCGGAAAATTATAAGTCATCTCTACTTGTTGCTTTAGAGGTTATTTGCGATTGCTACTCAAGTTTCGCTTGTTCCGGATATTGGACTCAAACATAGGAAATGGACCAGTGGAGAGCCATTAAAGATGGACGCACCTCGTCAGAAGACCATTTCTTATTAAGAACGGTTTCAAATGATTTAAGCATTCCAGTGTCGGTTAAACCTCTCTTCGCACACTTTTGCCGAAACTCTGGGTCTCATACGTCAACCAAAGGTTCCAGATGCGTTCAATGCAAGCACTGTACGTATTGCTGAAGCTTGTGAGGAAGCAAAATGTTGCTTGGGAAGCTTTGACAGTACGACAAGGGGAGAAGAGCTGGCGATAATCGAACCACAGGAAGGCCAAAGCAACGAGAGCCAAGGGTGTTTTCCAGACTCACTGAGAGACGCAAGTGAGGACGCAAGTAAGGACTCGTATACGGCTATGCCTAGAACGTTCACTATTCAATCTGGACCTCTACGCAAAAGTGCTAAATCAAGGAACAAGCAGAAGCAACGTAAGCCCAGAAGGACACCCCCGAAACCAGCAGGGGTATCGAAAAACCACAAAAGCACCAGAAGGGTATTCACGACTGCGAAAACGAGCGCTTGTGAGAAGAAAACTGATCGTTATGCTAATGATTCTGTGCATCCAACCAGATCACATGACGTAGAGATTTCGGGCGAGGGCCAGACGCTTTCGAGTCGGGAGCCAAAGGAGCCAAATGTGAAGGAAGACCATGTGCCTGCGAAAGCCACGTTGTTCGTCAGTGAAATTTTCTCACCAAAAGAAGGGCTTAATCGACCCTCTTCGATAGAGAAAGCTGATGAGGGCACAGTTCAGATCATGACAACAAGGAGTGCCCATATCGCGCTGCCAGGTCATAGTCCAGTAACGTCTACTCCGGATCTTCGAACGGCAGGCCACTGTACGGAAGTAAAACCCAACACCGCAGGCTTATCTAGTGATGATGAAAGTCGAAACATTCCACAAACCCCTGCATATTCATCACCTTTGATACTCGAGTGGGCACCCCATCGAAACGCAATGCAGTCCCATGAGGGCTTGTCTTCACAATTGTCCAAAACCATTGAAGCAAGAGAAGGTCAAAATGAGCTAATGGCTCAACGATTAAAGAAGGTTCTGAGAGGAAAGTCCGTGAAGCGGATTGGGGTCCTCAAGGGCCGAAATACCACGCCATCTACCTCTCTCAGACAAAGAGAGCCGGGGACAAGGCAACCAGGTGAACAAGCGTCTGGAATCAATGGGTCTCGCCTACAGCAATTGTTTGACTTGCCACAGGATTCAACACCGGCAACACAAGCCGCTTCCGCTTCCCGGCATGCAGAGCACCCCCTGTCGTCGAGAAGAATGTGTACGGGATCTGCTGCTCGTACTCTACGACCTGCGACAAACAGCCCATCTATGAACTACCAGTCTGTTGTTCCGAACTTCTTCGTGTATAACGTCGCGGGGAGTGAGAGACGAGAAGCCCAACACCTTCACGTTCACAACTATAGGCAGGCGGGAAACCACTGCTGCGAGCGGTATCAACAAGGCCCTATGCAATACCCTCCTGCACTTTCTGGGGTGCAAGATGCGTCGACCTACATCACTACAGTCACCACTCAGAATCTAGCTGCAACACCTCAGGGGTCAACAAGCACAACACACAACGTGGTGTACTTTCAGTCTCAAGACGTGTGGCACTTCACGGCTTACAAGGAGCCTACAAATTACCGCTCTGCTATTCCTGCCGTTCAAGCATCAGCTTACATTCCCTCCACAGCTGCCCGAGATCAGTCTCTAGCTCGTGCTGTGCAAGCACCTGTATTGTACACCGTATCCGACCCTAACGAATTTATGTTCCACATCACGCCCCCCTCTGCCAACATGCATCCAAATTCTGTTGTTCCTCACGACCGGAACATGCCGAACATGAATTCACCACAAACACGCGTCTGTCAAGGTGATCAAAGGTTTGATAGCGTCCCGAATGGTTCTCCTATACCAGCGCTACGGCAGTCTCAGAGCACACACCAAGATGAAAAAATACAATCTCGATCGCACCCATCCTGACGATTACTTGGCAGACCATAGGAGGATTAAACGACGAAATCTGTAAGTAGAATAGGAGCACAAAATCTTAGTGTTTGTATAATTTGCGTGAGAATAGGACTTAAACAGCAAACTTCTTTCTTTCTGAACGCAATACAATAAGAATGCTTTGCAATGGTTCGAGAGCAAAATGTACTGGACAAGGGGTCTAATGTGCACCGTCATACGAATTCATGTACCAAGGCCTTTAAGAGTGAATTGGTGTCCGCAAACAGAATCAGAGATGTACTCCCAAGCACTGGCAAAGTTTTTACGCATTACGTGTTTGTATTGCTGCACGGATAGAACCCTCATGCCGAACAACGCTGGAAACAAGAGCAGATGAGACGTTTTGGAAACTGAATGATATGCGAGTCGTAATCTCATAATCTGGCCATGATCATCACTCAAATGCTTGTATGATCACGGTCGTCAAGGTGATTACAGACAACACTCCAGAAAACCTGGAACTGGTACGAGTGCGAATGGCATTCGATATGGCTTTTGACGTCACGCGGACCAAAGCTCACGCAATGGCGAGAGTCACGAGAGCTTCATATTGCTCATCTACTCTATAAGAAGCGTTGGAGGTTGTTGGAGAATAAAGAGAGTAAGCAACCCGCAATTCACGATGCACCACCCGTCGAAACTACCGGTGTCAATTATTTGTGTTGTAGACTACGCTTATAGTATGTTCCGGTTTTCCTTCCAGAAGTTAAAACGGTGCACACATCTAAACCTTCAACTTTCGCTTTCCTCGATACACTGAAGAACTCTACCGCCTCAGAACCATCTCTAAACGAATGTGTTCTTGTTGTTCTCGTCGTTGGTTATCGGCGGACGAAGGGTAATTCCGACTTCGACGTACAAGCTCTCTGAGAAGCTATTCCCCGCCGTAAAGGCCAAGTTCTCGACGCGGATCCAGTTGCGCATCCATTTCGCTTCCTCCTGGATTGCATCAGCAGGAATGTCGGCACACGACGGCTGGCGGATTAATGCAAAGCGATGGTCACTGGCGTTTCTCGAGTGATTCTCAGCGCAGTACTAATCCAGCAAAAGGTGACTTGGCACCGCAGCTCCGGTGATGAGCTACGAAAGCTTCAACATGGATCCATTTCGCCTGGACGGCATTGACGACTTTCCGGGTGGTAAGGTTCTGTGACAAAACGCAACTGGTAAGAATAAGCGCCGTACTTCTCGCACTAACCAGTCTGCCATGGAACTCCAACGCGGCGATCTAGGCGTTACAACGAGCACTATGGATCCTGCTACAGTGGAAAGAGCATGGATCCAACTGCATTATCGTTTCAGGGTTCTGCTCTCCTTGACACATCGTTATTATTACCATTAGGAGCTAGCGGCAGCCTTGTCTCAGACGGAACGGTGACCAGCGCCTTCATTGCGCACATCATCACGCAGCGTTTCCTCTTGTGCTCTTCAAGTGCGCTTCGAGAAGCCAGAACAGCAGTCCTATCTTCACCTATCATTATAGTTGGTTTCTACCCTCAACGCGACAGGGGTCACGTCACGAATGAAAATTCTCTCGAAATTGGATAGATGGATTGATAGGACAATGTATTCACAATAACTTCTTCGCTCATCGCACGCCACCCTGCTATGGTTTCTTTCGATACCGGAATGGAATTCTTCGTTAGACACAGTAACCCATGGTAATGAACTTGTCGCCAGAGTAATCAATACAACCGGCTCTGCATTTCTCGTCTTCTTCATCATCGCCAGTGCACCCGATAGTGCACAGATATGTGGTTCCAACTATCAAAGCCGAAGCAGAATCGCAGTGTCACTGATGCAAACCGGCGATCATCTTATATCATCTGGTCTATCTCATGTAAGAGGAGAGTGATCTATCTCACGTGAGAGGAGAGTGATCTATCTCATGTAAGAGGAGAGTGATCTTAATCAGTATGTGGACCTGTCAAGAAAGGAAAGCGTTTGGATGTATCATTACGCCAGAGCTGATGCTGAATCAATGGGGTTCCCGTGCAGGTCTAGTGGCAAAGTCTTTTCATGCTCACTAGGACTACGTACGCTAAGAACGTTCCCCAGGACTCTACCGTCTGAATAGCGTGCGAATTTGAGACGTTTCTGGCTTCGTGAAGTCGCCCAGAGCGCGCCCCACCGGCCAATGCGTAGTCATGGCCGTGACAACAAACGACGAGGCACAATGGCAAAGAAGTCCAATCTTCGTATGCGTCCGTCATCGCCGAAAACCAGAGAGTAAGTCATGCTCTCTCTTGACATAATAAATCTTATCTGCATCTTCTTCCCTGCTGAAGAAAGCATGAGCGCGGAGAAAGATATCGGATGTTCTCTTTGGACTCTTAGGACACAACGTCGAAACACTGGGCGCTGGGCGCAGTTTGTGGAGTGTTCACCTCAGCGAGGTCACGCAGTCTGCTCAAGACCAAAATGAGCAAAATTCAAAGAGGTAACCTTCGTAAATAATGTTTTTTGAATTTGAGACAACCAAATAAGTCACAGCAGTAACACGTATTGCCCTTCATGTTCCTGCATTTGCGTGCACTGTTTTTCCTCTCAGTTCGTCTGCTCTCTAATGCATCTAAGGAAGGTCCTCATAATTGCAATCAATAAGAATATGTTGTCTGATTAATTTATCTATCTTCTTTGAAAAGAAGTTTGTCGTACAGATATTCCAGATAGTCGATTGTCGATGTCTTGAGATTTGGCGGAAGACGAATTTGTCAGCGATTCAATGTGAATCTAGCTCGAAAACAGGTACACGAAGAGTCATTTTTATTGCTACTTGTTCCTGCGGAAAGTTGCTTTCTGTCTATCTAATTAAATTTCATCTACTCCTTGTGGGAAAGCAGGTAAACCACGCAATGTTCCGCGTCGTGTGTGGAATAAATACCGAATTGAAACCGAGTTGTGCCGGGCGGGGGTTGGTGCACCAGCCCCCGTCCGGGACAGTGGGTGGGTACGCAGGGTTGGGAGCGGGAGTTGGGGGTTCGAACCCCGTAAACTGCGCCCATACTTGCTTGGAAGAAGAAGAAGAAGGGCGGGCAGTGACGACCCCGTCCTTGGGCCTGGGGGTTGATGCCTCAGGTCCTAAAGGGACAGGGCTGGGGGGTGGTGTCCCCAGTCCTTGGGCTCCGGGAGAGGCTGCGCCGCCCTCCCGGGGTTCCTAAATTTTGTTTTGATAAAAACATACGGCAGAGTATTTTTATTCCCTCGATGTTGACATGAAATCAAATTGCAGCAATACCTTCACGAAGCAGTGATTCTTTGTGCACGGCCCTGGACCAGCTAGCTTCAGGCCTCGGGACTAGCTTCAGGCTGGAGAAGCGACAGGGTTAGAGAAGCGGCACAAGAGAGAGCGCGCTGTTGACCTTTTTTTTGTACCTCAGAATGCAAACCAGTCAGGTCCCGGAGCTGTTTGTTGTTTACATTCTCCAAAGACGAGAGTTCTTTTGCTTTACCGTTTCTACTAGATTCATGACTGGCATCGTTCTACGTACCCCTGATTTTAAAGTAACACGACAGAGCGGGCAAAGGATTGAAATCATACGGGATCTCGTTCGTGCTGGCGACAAAAGAAGAGTGGGAAGGATAAGAGCTGATTCGCTCTGGTTCAAGAATTGTGGGCAATAGCGCTGCCTCCTTTTTTTCGGAAGGTTCTCTTTTCTCGTTCCGACGGAAGCGCTATATCATAGAAGCTGGGTTCGCGAGATGCACGATTAATCCAAGTCACTAAACTCAAACGGAGTTTGGCCTTTCATTGAATCGCTGATATGGCTAAAGTCTGGCGTGCTCGCACGACGCCTCAAAACTGAAGTGAAAGAGGGCTTTCTCACTTGATGGGACGTTTCAAAAGATTCTACATGATGGCGTTGACCACGCTTTGCCAACACGCCTTCTTCCGAATGAAGCCTGCTGCAACTGAATGCTGTCCATTTTTGGTTTGATTTGGGTACGAAGTCGAAGGGGTGTCTTGTAACAGCAGAGGTTGAAGACGCTCCTCTATTTCAATATGAAGTAGTAAAAGAGACGAGAACGCCAGTCATCATTTCTGTGCCTAGAGTTGCGGCGCTCATGGGCTAGGGTCTTTTCAACGCCAAAAGCAAAAAAAAAAGCCCACAACCCCACTGTTACGCCCAGCTCTAGAGCTTCAGAGCAAATATAGATATTGCTCAGACGGAGGAAGTTGTGGCTACATATGGTTGTCACAGTGACTTCTTCGTCTCGTCAGAAGCTTACACATCCCTGATCCCGCTGTCACTGTCTCTATTCAAGCGAAGACAGTGAGATCGCAGTAGGATCAGAAGAATAAAAGGCCCCCTCGTGGATCGAAGAGGAAGATCCACGAGGCAGACGTGCCCTCTCTTTCTCCCCCGGAGTTCTAAGGACGAACTCCACCATCCGTTCTGCAGAAAGCCATAGAGCGGTCGCTATGGATCTTAACACCCACCAAATCTTCTCACCGGACTTGACAGAGATGGTAAGAGAGAAAGAGACGATTGCAATTACAAAACTGATCCGGTTCGAGGGGTTGTCAACTACAAAATGAAACTCCAGTTTTCTGAGAGTTTATGGACGGGGGCATCAGCCTCTCCAATTGCGGAGCGCTTTTCGCAATCGGGGTGGTGACGGCCTTCTAGGAGACTCGCATCTCCTACGATTGGTTTCAGAGTCTTTTTCATTGTATGACTGCTGCAGAAGTGGAACCATAGTCGGCAAAGAGATAAATTGGTGCAGTTGTGATCGGTCGGTCATGTTCATGGGCTTTTGTAGAGTGCATAGCATGTTCGCCATTGTAGAAAGCGGGCAGCGACGCAAGATGCGTCCAAAACGAAGATGGCAGTGAAGACGTGGTCGATGTTCGCTGTAACCTCTAGACTCTAGATGTTACAAGGAAAAACGACCACGATTCAACTTCGAACAGTTGCCTCCACTCTAGAATCTAGAATCTAGATTCTAGAGTGGAGGCATCTGTTCGAAGTTGAACTAGCGCCAACGCATTTAGCCGCTTCGTTTGCCGCGGACACACTTGCTTGGGGCGCGTCAAAGTCGTCGTAGCACAAGTTGCCGTATCCCATATGGAACCACGATGCTAAATCGCGTTGCGCTGGATGCGTGTTGTGGTGAGGGATCACTGAAAGATACCTGTACTGGCGAGTCCCGCCAAGGGCACATGTAGTTCGGCCCGTCGAGGTGTGCCGACCTTTCGAAAAGGCCACAAAAGACTAAAATTTCGCCGGATGAGCCATGCAACAACCTGTTTTGACAAAAGGAACAGCTTGAGGAATCATGGCTCTATGCGGGCAGAGTAGGTTTATGGTAGACAACAGGTGTTTGCGGAGCGGTGAGCCCCGAGATGACAAGCCGTCTTCAAGGTGAGGACGATATCTCCCCTTAGTGTCCGAGTATGGGCGGCAGCTCGCTTCGCGCTGTGTGGACGGGCACAAGAACGGCGCTCTCCGCCACCGACGCCAGCTGTGCAGCAAAGTACAACTACTTAGCGAACCAGCAATGACATCCTTTTCCCGCCTTTTTTTTCAAAATGTTGCAGGGTGCATGCACGGGAATGCATGTAGAGACAGATTTTAGGGGTGCACGAATGCATCGGGCCAATGCCAACCACAGCTGCTCCATCTCATTCCCGCCAAGCCGCGAGCACGCACGGACTTGTGAAAATTTCTCATAGTCGACACTTCCAAACAAAAGGGGGTCGAGCGGAAAGGTAGCGTGGTTTACTAGAGGACGGTGACTAATGTCTGACGTAGAGCAGTGGAAAGTAGAACGCGGAATCAATACAGAAACAACAGAACGACAGCAGCGACCAAGTAAAAAAAGAAGAACAATGTAACAAAACAGAGAGGGAGAGAAAAAAAAGTAGGCACAACCTTCAAGCAAAAACAAGCTATCCAAAACACACAACAAACGCTCCCCCTCCACTACAGAACAACATCAGTTAACCAAGACAGCAAAACACAACCGTATACAAAAAAAAACGACCTCTCACGCACAAAACATCAAATATGAAATCGTTTCAACGCGCGACCACTGCCCATCTTGACGCGAAGAATGCGCGGCAATAATCGCGGTCGGCTGCACTTATCAATGCGATCCGTCTGTCGTAACGAATAAGACAACCCCGATCGCAATTTAGACGGTGTAGAATTGGTGCGAAACAGTTTTCCATCCGTAGTAGGAGAACTGTTCAAGTCCAGAGAAGAGCTTATCTTAACTGCATGCTTAGGGGTGCAAGAAGAAGCACCGATCAAGCAATCAACGCTCTTATTATCCACAGGCAAGAGCGATAAGTCATCGTCAAGCGTGATGCGACGGTTCACTGGAGGCGCTAATATCGGATGTGATGTGCGGGGGTTCATGGCTTCAGGTGATATTAACGGATCGTTAGGGTCGGACATGACGTTTTGCAAGTCGTCAAACGGATCGTCGGGCAGTTTGAGAGGCGGTGACAGGGCGGTAAGTGGCAGAAACCCAGGGCTGAATGCGGCGGAAAAAGCGGCTGGAAGCGGGGAAGGAGGTGTGAGATGTTCCAAATGGTTGCGTTTTGCACTCACAACCGGTTTGCGACCATGCGCGCCGCCAGAGCCCGCCTCCACAGGCGGCGGCGGCGCCGCAGAAGCGGCGGCAGCAGTAGCAACAGACGGCAATTTGGAGCGCAGTTGTTCAGAAAGGTTGTTGCGCTCCGAATGCACAGAGCGGTTTTGACAGCCATTGGGACCTGAGCAGGTGCATCTGGGGCCGCAAGCGACGCGCAATTCGCGGCACACACAGTAGTTTTTCGAGCAGCCTTTCCGACAATTGCAGCCTTTGGTGTGGATGTCGCTGGTGGTGGGAGCGGCTTTTATGCGCGGCTCAAACGCGCGTGGGTCTCTCGATAGCACTGTGGAGCGTGCCTGCCTGACGGCGAGGTCGGACTGGGAGGTGTTTTGACAGTTTTGACAGGTGCAGGTGGAGGCGCAGATGGCGGACGATGCGAAACAGGGGCAGTATAACTTCAAACAGCGACTGGCCTTGCAGTTACATTTGGTGCGCGGTGCAGTGAGGACATGCTTTTGGTGCGGAGGTTGCGGGGGGGGATTGGTATGTGGTGCGGAGTGGGGGTGAGCAATGGTCGATGCGCGGGTCGTCGCGGGGGGGTGGGGGTGGGCGGTGTGGAGGGGTGGGGAATGAAAGGATCGGGGGCGGCGAAAAGCTTTCGTCGAAGATCGGGGGTGGCGGGGGGAGGTGGGGGCGAAACGAGCAGGTCGTCGGGGTTAAAGCGGGCAGCGGAGGGAGACAACTGGGGCGTGGCGAAGGAAGCGCCTGCGAAGAGGGGATCGGGAGAGGAGGATGGACCGAGGATAGGGTCTATGGGACGTGTTGGAGAAGGTCGTAACGGCGTCGTGGGCTCTGTCATGACGGGTTGGGGGTGACGGTGACGGGGGTGGGGAAGTTTTGGGGTGGGAGGAGGGTGTGGTGCTCGCGCGGGTGGCCGCGTGGTGGGTTGGACTGGTTGGCGCTTTTGGTGTGCGGTTGCGCGTGTGTATGTGCACTTGTGTGTTGTGGCGCGCTTTTTGCGGTTTTTATTTGTTTTGGGCTATGTTTTGCTCTATTTTCGCGCTTTTCACGTGTGAAAATTTGGTCGCGTCTCGCGCGGCGCGCAGAGGAGCAAGTCGGTGCGCGCGAACAAGCGCACTCACAAGCGCACTCACAAGCGCACGCCCCAGAAACAGACGTTGCGACTTTGGTTTATTGCGCGCAAGTGTGGTGCAAGTGTGCAGCGATGATCGGAGCGGGTTCGAGACGACTGGCGGCGCGGCTTGCAGACACGATGGAGACGTGGTTGATTCCGGGCATGCTGAGCGCGGCGTACGTGATGCTGACTGCGCAGAAGCGCGGGCGAGAGCGAGCGCAGCGCTAGGCGAGTGGGGTGGGCGCTTGTTGCTGTTGCTGCTGTTGCTGCTGCTGCTGCTGCTGCTGCTGTTGTTGCTGTTGACGACGTTCTCGACGACGTTTGAACATGACGGAGACGAAGCCTTGAATGAAACCGGTGAGAAATGGAGTGAGTGCCAGATCGCGGGCCAGTTGGACGCAGTGGTCTGTGCTGGTGTTGGGCGTGGTGGAGATGCTTTGCTGATCGCTGGTTTTGTCCGAAGTTGAGTCGTTCATCTCTGCGACGTGCGGTGTGCGATGTGGAGCGTTGAGGAGTGGGGGGGGGGCGTGTGGAAGGAGACGGGGGAGGCAGGCAGGCAGCAAGCAGCAGCAGAATAAAAACAACAAAAATGCACTAGTTTGAGCAAACAAATTTCAACTTTTTTATTGTTATTATACGACGGCAGCAACGACAAAGGCGAGGCGCGGGCGAAGCGAGAGACGCGGCGCCAAGTCAGTCCACCTTCTTGCGGAAGGAGCAACCCTCGGTGAGACGCGCTTTGCCGCCTGTGGGTTGACACAGCACCATGGTGCAGTCACCGCACACGACGACGGTTTGCGCGTGCGAAAACACCGTGGTGATGACGTAGCACCCGGGACATTTCACGTCCATGAAGTACGAATTGGGCGCTTGCACCAGTCTTTTGAGCTTGTGTTTGCGCTGTTCGACGGCGCGGTCGGGGTTCAACAGATCGCTTTCGAGCGCCTTTTGGGGGAGGGGGGGGGGGATCGCGTGGGGTGTTAGATGTTGGCGCTCGCGGAGTGTTGTGCGGCTGGTGCGGGGGGAAGGGGCTGCGGACTTACCGGCATGGTGGGAGGGGGGGGGGGAGATGGAGCGTTGAAGGGGGGTGGTGGGGGGGGGGGTTCTGTCGACGGCGGACGTGCGAGTTGAGTGCGACGACGACGGCGAACGGGCGGGGAGGGAGGGACGGCGACGCGGAGGCGGGTAGGTAGAGTTGGATAGCGACGCACTGCACTGCACTGCACATTAGCGGCGGCGCTGTTCGGGCAGGCGCTGGCGCCGACGGCAGCCGCTGCACGTGTAAGGCGCTCACTGCTCAATTGGCGCGCCATTACACAAGCTTACAGCCAGCGCGCGGCGCTTCATCTGTGCGCCATGCGCACCGACTTGTTCCGAGTTGGTGTGTTTCAGACTGCAAAGGTGCGGCAGGCACCAAAGGTTGCAAGTTGGTATAAGTTTAAAGTTAAACGTGCAATGGTACGGCAGGCACCAAAGGTTGCAAGTTGGTAACTTCTAAGTTAAACCTGGTGCTACCTGTGGTGTATGTGTGCGTCGTCATAGGCGTCTCTGCCATGGTTCACACCGGAGTTGTGGGGTAGTGGTTTTGGTTATCACATTCATTACGTATTCCAACGCACTAAGTAAAAGACTACAAAGGTAACCTACCTGTGGTTTTTGTTATCATAACTACCAATGGAGGACGCGCTGTGCTCTGCGTAGCGCGGCGCCACGGGCGTACACTGTGCTCGCAGCGCGCAGTGTACGCTTGATCCGCCCCCCCCCCCCCCCCCCCCCAACCCCCCGATCTGCACGCGCGCACATCTCCAGTGCATGCACTTGATATGGCGCCGCCCGTTCCGCCCGCCCCAATGCGCACCACCCGCCCATCCGCCGCGTTCGCCGCGCCGCTCCCCCTGCGCCGCAGCGCCGCCGCCGCCCGCCCCGCCGCGCTGCAGCGCGCCGCGCGCGTCAAGCCGCCGCCGCGCGCAACGCAGGCGCCGCCCGTCATCGTGCCCGGCAAGTTCGACGCGCTGCACCTCGGCCACCGCCACCTGGCGCAAACCGCCTCGCACCACGGCAGCCCCACGCTGCTTTCGTTCTCCGGCATGGCTGCCAAACTACGCTGGCCGCCGCGCGCGCCCATCACCGCCCCGAGCGACCGCGCCCGCATTCTGCGCTCGTGGCAATCCGCCCTGGCCACGCCCATCCACACCGTCGTGCTGCCGTTCCACGCCGTGGGCGACATGCCGCCCGACGCGTTTGTGCGCTTTTTGAAGGCGCGGTTTGACGCGCACGCCGTTGTGTGCGGCGCCGACTGGCGCTTTGGAAAGGGCGCCGTTGGAGACGTGGGCGTGTTGAAACAAAGCGCCGCCACTCTGGGCATGCATGTGCACGTGGCGTCCACCGTTGCGCTGCACGGTCAGGGCGTTAGTTCTACACGCGTCAGAAATGCGCTTTCAGAAGGCGACGTCGCTCTGGTGGCCGCTTTATTGGGGCGCTACCATCGCGCCGTGGGCTGCGTTGTGCACGTGGATGCGCATGGCGCTGTTCGCTGTGCCGGCTTTGTCAACCAGTTGCCGCGCGCTGGCCTTTACGAAGCGGTTGTTCGCGTCGTGGGGCGGACGGCGCCCACGCGGGGTACTGTGCAGGTTGGGCGCGATGGCGACGGGGAAGCGTTTGTGCTGCTGTTTGACAGCGATGCGGTGTACTGCGCGGAATGTGAGCTGTATGTAGACTTTGTTGATCGACTTGTTTGATGCTTGTGTTGCTTTTTATAGAACGGAGCGCTTTCTGGCTGTGCTCATGTGCGAACGCACAACCCATTCGTTGTCGGCTTGTTTGTTGTCCATGGTGCCTAACCTCAGTTGATACAATTGTAACTCGAAGCGCGGCCCTGCTTCAGTGAGCTGCACGTCGTTTTTGGAATGCGCCGCCGCTGTGCACGTGGTGAAGGTGTGATGCCGAACCGAAATGGTGTCGTCAAAGTTGGCAAACGTGATGACGCGGCGGGAGTGCTGTTTCGGCGCGGGGAACAAGTGCTTGAGCACCGACGTGACGCGCTGCGCCAACGCGCTATTAAAGTTGTGAAAGATTAGGTGCGGATACGCCTCAGACACGTTGCGCAAAGTTTGCTGCACGTCGTGTCTCATCACGCAGTTGGAAACGTTGAAAAACGCAGTCGGGCCGTACGGCAGGTGCGTGACGACGAGGCCGTCGGGCTGGCCGCGCGTCTCGTGCGCCACAATGACGTCGGTGAAGCCGTTTGCGCAGCTGCACGACACCAGCTCGGACAGCAGCAGACTTCCGCGGTTGAGGCGCTGCGCGTTTGGGAACAGCAGCCGCAGTTCCTTTGCAAACTGCGACAGTCGGGAGGACGGCGATCGACTGGTGGTCACCAGCACGCGGGGGGGGGCGTGCGTGGCGCTGGCGTATTCGTCGTCCACGTGCGTTCGCGGCGCGTCGTGCTGCGCGTCGATGAAGCTGTCGGAGTGGCGAAGTCGCGCTTCGGCGTTGCGCAGCTCGGTGGGGATGCGCTTTCCGTCTGCGAGCGCGCTGCGAATTGCGACGCGTCTGTCAAAGTCGGCGGCGCGACGGCCCTCCAGCGACTTGCGGTACAGATACTCGCGCCGTAGGCGCGCCTCCCTCCTCAGCATGTTGCGATGGCAGGCGGCGGCGAACACGCTCCCACCGATAACCACAGGCTGCTGCTGCGCTTGTTAGCAGTTAGCAAAGCGTACGTCGTCTACCTTTGTAAGTCTCTACTTGTATCTACCCCGCCGCCGACCGCCATGCGCTTTGCGCTACCTGCTGCCAACATCAAAACAAAACAGCCGTCACACGTCCCCACGTTTCCGCGTGGCGCGCTGTTACACGTGTCACACCGCTCGTTGTTACACCACGTGTCATACCGCCCATTGTCACACACGTGTCACATCGCCCATTGTCACACACGTGTCGTACCGCCCATTGTCACACACGTGTCATACCGCTCATCGAATAACGCGCTGTGACGGGTGCGCGCGCGTAAGTGCCGCATATTGGCGCACAACGCGAAGGCGGGTGCGCACCTCCACCCGCGCCCCCGCCCCCACCGCCTCCACCCCCTACCCCCTCCGCTCACCCCATCCCACCCTTCCTTCCTTCTTCTTCCGCACCCTCGCCTCTTGTCCACTTGTCCAACGCTACCCATTTCTGTCAGCAGCTTGCGTCTTTTGCAAATGGGCGACCGACATAACTCGCTTCACGACCCTGACGCTTTGGAAGACGCCCTCATTGTTACCGCTCATTCCCCTTCGCGTCGGCGCTCCTCCGCGGCTGGACCCTCTGTTCCGCCCCCCCATTACTACCCCGCCCCTCTTCACCGCCGCAGTCACGGCTCGCTTCCGTACGATGACGACCACCTTTTGGACGATGATGCCTTTTCGAGAACGCCCTCTACATCCGAACTTGCCGATGACGATCAACATCACCACCACCATTTTACCGATGATGACAACTCTCTCACTGATGACCACCAATACGACGATGATGATGACAACGACGATGACGACGACGACGACGACGACGACGACGACGACGACGACGACGACGAAGACGACGACGACGACGAAGACGACGAAGGCGATGGAGACGGCCACCTCGTCCGTCAAAACTCTTCATTTGCTAGATTATCCGCCGATTCGTGGCTCACAGTGGTAAGCGAATACGAACGGGACGGCCCGAACGAGAATTTATTATTCTCCCAAGTCGAGGAGGAGCCCAGCACCGACCCGATAGAGGAGGCCGCCGCCCGACAAATGCACGCAGTCTCCGCGCTTGAAGGCCGCTCCGTCCTCGACTGCGTCGTCGACTTGCTTCGCGGAACGCGCGCGCAGAAGAGAAAGATGCTGCGGCGGTACGGCGAGCGCTGGGTCTGGTTGGGCGATGACCTCATGTCGCTCAATTGGAAGTCCAAGAAGCGCGGCGTCGATCACGGCAAATTGAACCTCACCAAGGTCAAGAAATTGCGTTCCCATGACCGCGAACTCATTATTGAAACCAATGATAGCAAGAAACTCGCGCTTATGCTGGCCACGCGAACAGAGTCCGTTACTTGGCTTACCGGCCTTAGTTGCCTTGTGCCGAAGAAGGCAAAGGTGTCCGAGTCCAACCGCGTTTTGAAGGAGCGCGTTAATTATGACCCTTTGAAGGACTCGTGGAGGGGCAAGGCTGTGTCTACTCGCAAACGCGTCAATGAGTATATTATGCTTGGTGGCATTGGTCGCGGTTCGTTTGGCAAGGTTAAACTGGCTTTGTCTACGCAGGACAAGCGCTTTTACGCCGTCAAGGTCGTGTCCAACGTCAAGAAGAGTGGCGCGGCAACCATTACAAACCGCGAGGAACAAGCCATCTTGCGCAAACTCGACCATCCTAATATTGTCAGTCATCGCGATATCCTCACTGACCTCGAGAATGACGGTTATGTTATTGTGGTGGAGTACATGGCTCGCGGCGTCGTCATGGATTCCAGCAAGTTGGAAGGCGTCAAGCCGCTCTCTGAGGAAGGCGTGCGGGAGATTATGCGCGACGTCGTGTCGGGACTTGAATACCTTCATCATCAGAGAATAGCGCATCGCGACATCAAGCCGGACAATTTGCTACGCGCCGGCGATGGCACTGTTAAGCTTTCCGACTTTGGCGAGGCTCGTATGTATGATGTTTCTAGTGAGGACCCTCGCTCCAAGTCGCCCGCGCCTGGCACGCCCGCGTTTATCGCGCCGGAGCTGTGTATGTCTGAACGGAGTCCAAAGGCACCGCCAGAATCTTACTCGGCCGACATATGGTCGCTGGGCGCATCGCTGTTCTACATGGTTTACGGAAGAGCGCCTTTCCTTGCGAAGAACGTGTTTGAGATTTATGATTGTATTTGTACGCAGCGCCTTCGCTTTCCGGATCAACCCAAGGTTTCCAGGAAACTTAAAGACCTCATTAAGAAAATGCTTGTCAAGGAACCACAGAACCGCGCTACGCTGCAGGACGTGGCCAGACATGCTTGGTTTAATGAACGAGTGGTGCAGAAGCAGGAGTTGAAGAAGATTCGTATTACACCGGCGGATATTGGTTCGGCTATTGGTGAGGCCAAATGGATTGTTCCGCCTGGGAGAGAAGACAACGACTAGTTTTTGCCGGTGCGTTCGATGCGCTCTGGAAACGCTGTATCTTTTGTTCTCTCTTGTTTTATGATCCGAGCTGTTTTGTCCTCTTCCTGTTTCTGTTCTTACCCTTGTCTTTTTTTGGTTCCGGTTTGTACATGATGACGATGATGATGGTGATGATGATGAGCATGATGAATACTTGTTTAATATCTTGTAGACTTGTGCTTTTGCCCTTTTCTTGCTTGTGGCCTGCATCATATGGATACTTGCAAGCTCACAAATTCACTGGGGCTCACCCGCTCCCACACGCTGTTGCGCGTCCTTAATGTCCCACACACACACACACGCGCGCGCACACTCAAACACGCTACAACGCGCGCGCCAGAACACATCCACGAACACACACGCCCGCACTCCCGCTCAAAGTACTGCCGTTGGTACCGCTGTACCTACTGGCACACAATGGCGCAAGCCCCATTGCTCCGTTTTTTATCTTGCTTCTGTTTTTCATTGTTTCGGACCCAACGTTTAATGCCTATCTCGAAACATGGTGCCTGCACCGCACAAACTGTAGTATGTTATCTGTCACTAATGAAGGTTTTTCGATATGTGGGCTATGTCCGCAGTTTTCCACATACTGCAAGCGACATGTGGCCATCTCCTCTACAAAGCGCTGTGCGTTCTTCTTCGGCAAAACTCGATCTTGTTCGCCCCACAACACCAGGGTTGGACAGTTCACTTGTCGCACACGCGTGCTTATACAATAGCCTTCCCCCTTGATGAAGTCCACAGCGGCTTCTTTCCACCCTGGCTTTTGGCAATGTAAACCACCAATTTTCAGAATGTCGTCGCTGCTGCGCATCTCTTCGTTTTCGTATGACATTTTCATAGCTAGCCGTCGCAGCCAGTTTGATCGCAGAACCTCGGCGCCCATTCCGGCGATCCCGTTCAACTGCATCACCGGCGATGAGCGCTTGTCCGTAAACGCCTGTGGGGAGAGTAGTACCATGCCTTGCACCAGCTTTGGAAAGTTGAGAGCAAAGTCAATGGCGATTGCACCCCCCAGCGATGCGCCGACCAAAACGAGTGGCCCACCGCCCACAACCTGATCCACGAACGCCCGCAGATGTTCCCGCTTTGCGGTCGGTCCGTACCTGAACTCTGGGATTGTGGGACACTCCGTCAACCCCCATCCCAGCACGTCTAGAAAATGGGACTGCACTCTGGCTTCCTCCAGCATCGGTAGCACGTACCGATACTCCAGCATGTTGGAATCAAAGCCGTGCAGAAACAGAAGTTTGGTCGGTAGACTGGGAGATGATGGCGTCGCGCTTACGTGCGATGTAAGGATCGTCTGTTTCGGTAGTTCTGTTTGGACGGGTGTGTATTGCAGACTACGGAGCATGTACTGAGCGTTTGGGTCTTGTATTTGCGCGGCGGCAGCAGCGGGAACGCATGGGGCGTAGGGTGCGGCTTTGAGCGACGTGTCTTCCCGCACTTGTACTTCTGGCGCCTCCTCCCTTCCGCGAAGTGTTGCACGGGGAAGTGAGGAGCAGGAGTGAGTTTGAGCGTGCTTGCCATGGTTTGATCTGCTTTTGTGCGATGGCAAGCTATATCGACTGGACGTCACTGCCAGTGGCACGGCGAATGCAGCGTGAGGAAACGTCATCAGACCAGCCAACTCAAATTGATCACCAGAGAAGAAGGTACACTGTTCTTGCCGCGAATGCTCAACGTAACCTCACGCGGGTACGAGATACATAGACAGTGCTGTCCTTGTACTCCGAGCTAAGGCCGACCAACAAGGTTAATGAGTTTCGTCCTTTCAACGGCGCTCGCCATAGACGGATAGAGCATCGAAGCGTGCGGTCCTCAAAACGGTTGGAAAATCACAGCTGGGATAGTCTACCAAGGGTACATTTGTTGCAGAATACGATGCACTGTAAGGTGCTGTGCGGACAGTAGAGCTGAACAGGAGCTCATCGCTTTCTTTCGCCTGTCAACGTGCAAGTGCTGAATCTCGTCATCCACTTGTTTCAACGTCAGCTGGTGAAGGACATCATGTATCTCAAGCAAAGCATTTGAGCTACGTTTCCCCCAAAATCTTCACCGCGAAACTCATTTTCGCCAGCCAGATCCCCGTTCCACACCTCCGCCAACACACTTGCATCTAGCAAGCACTGATTCTGACTCCTTTTGCGAGGTTCGTCACCGTATTGGAGTTGTTGCCGTTTGAAGCAATAGGATGGAGGCTTTTGTTTCCTGCACACCGCTCAGAGCGCACCGTTATTCTCTTTCTACGAGCACATGCTACACCAAACGGCGCGTAATCACATGCGCTAAATCTCGAAAGCCAAAGAAGCCGGCGCGAAAATCGGAAGGTTTTGCGGGAATGGCTGCAGGACCCAGTGCCCCATCAAGACAGCGGAAAACATTAGGAAACAAAAAACAAGCACAGGCAGCCGAAGAAACGAAGCAAGAATCCACACAGCCTGATCCTGCCGGGAAGCAGGAGGACTCAAAGACTCCAATCTCGGAGAAACGGGTCACGCGTGCACTGGGACAGCGGCGAGAAAGATCGGCCCCACCACAAATCGGAAAAAAAACAAGGGCCGATTTTATTGCGGAGGGGATTGTGGACGACGTTGATGACGATCTCGGCGGCCAACTTGCTCCTGCTGATATCCGGTTTGGAATAGCTGATGTCAATGATCCGTTCAAGCTTGATGAGGCTGAGATTGCCAAACAACGCGAAGAGGAAGAATCTGAGAAAGCGCGCAGATCAGTCGGGCAGTTTGTTGATGTGACTGGAGACGGCGCTGTCACAAAATGCGTCTTGCAAACCGGAGAAGGTGAAATAGTGCCCGCTGGAGCTACCGTCAAAGTTCAGTACAAAGGAACTCTTGAAGACGGATCTGTATTTGATGACAGTTCATCACGTGGGGGATTTGAGTTTGTGCTCGGGAAAGGCACGGTCATCAAGGGCTGGGAAGCTGGAGTTGCATCGATGCGAAAGGGGGAGAAGGCTCAGTTTACGATTGCGCCCAACTACGCGTATGGCCGCAGGGGGATGCCTCCGGTCATTCCGAGCAATGCGACCTTGACATTTGAGATCGAGCTGGAGTCTTTCAGCGGTGGGGTGGGGGAAGTAATCAAGAAGGTCTCCGACTTCAACGTTGATATTGCTCGAACGCCCGAAGACATTGCGAGGGAATACGAAGAAAAGCTGGAGACACAGGAGGAGAGGAAGAAGAAGAGATCGCTGTTGGATCGCTTTTACATTATTAGTCCTTTTGCCAGTCAGACTGGCGAAAAGCCGCCGTGGTGGATCGACCCGAATATAACGTTCTTCATTGTCGCGGCATTTGTGGGAATTGGGTTTTATTTTGTTTGGGTCTCTGGGGCCATTCATGTTGGATATGTAGACCAGCCTATCGATGTGAATATCTTCAAGTAGAGACAAGACTGCAGGTTTTCTTTCACTGTGCTATCATGCTTCATGCGTTTGCTCAAGGTACGATGTTCTGTTGCGTAAAGCGTCGAGGTGAGAGTGCGTTGTGTGTTGATTTGTGTGTTGATGAGTGAAGTGAGGTGTGCAAACAGGGCCGTTCCATGCCGACCTATGAGCTTTCTTTCACTGGATGTGGATAAGACACCAGCATAGAGCTGAAGTGCAACTAGGAGATTACCCTGACTCAGGCCAGTACTTTCAGTCCAGTACTTTCGGAGAAAGACGATTTCAGGCATGTTGAGCGTGCCCGCTTTACAATACTAACAAAAACGCATTCTAAGCGGTGTTGACGGCGGAGTGCTGAAGGCCACGCTGACTTATTTCACGCGCTACAAACTTTGCCGTTAGACACGCTATGAAGCATGTGTACAGGTTGTACAAAGGTACTTCGTAGTCCAAAAAAAGAAACAGCAAACGAAAGTGATCCATTGCCCGATGTTGGTCGTACACAGTTACAGCGGTGGGGCAATAGAAAAACGAAACAGCCCCGTACGCGGCTCAGACGAAGCAGCTAACCTTCCTTCTGTTGCATTTCTTGGGATTGCTCGTCATGCTGAGATTCGTCTTCACCCGTAGCATGCAAACCGAGGAACCTGAAGAATTGCACAAACTGCACACCTCCCCAATAATTATTAGCAAACCTCAGAGCAATAATAGAGCCCTTAACAACCGGTGCAGCAGTGCCCTTAAAGGCGTTTGCGATTGCAAGTTCAATACCTTCGACAATTTGGAAGCGAGTATTACTAGAAACGCCCATGAAGACACCCCAGCCAAGCGAATTAGGCAGCACTGCTGGTAATGGTCTAAGCGGTTTATAAGAGGGATCAAGAGCCTTTCTCCCTTCTAACAGACCGTAGGTAATTGCGGTCCCAACCACGCCGGCAGCAAATCCGATAAGAGTATATTGCGCTGCGGCGTAGAAGAATGACGCTGCGCGTTGCGACAATGTGAATGTTGTAAGCGCGGTAGAAGGTTGAAATATATGGGAGGGAAGCGACGACAAGTACCGTGACAGCGAAGACGCAGAAGAAGAGGCGCTAGCAGGCAACGATAATGTGGGGGCTAAAATCCATACAAAAGCGGCCTCAACAACTGTACCAACGATGAGATCGGAAGCAACGTACTCCAGTTCATCCATGAGATGTTCGGCACGAACTGCGATTTCAGACGCTAACGCGGTTCCATTTCCGATGAACTCCTGCACGAGAAGTTTGAACAGAAAGGATGAATCGGCTAGCGCCCTTGTTCTATAGGCGGGGATGGACATGAGTAGCTTCAAAAAGGGGTTCTTCAAGGCGTTGAGATAGCGAGTAAGCGCTTCGGGAGAAAGGGAACCGTAGGCTAGAGCGAGTTGAAGATCTTCTGGAAGTCTGTTGTGATGGTCGGAATGATCGTTATGAAAGCTGTCTCCACCGTTATTGCCGCCAGCGCCTCTGCCACCTCCCCCACCGCGTCCATCGTCATTTGGGCCGCCTGACGGTGTGCTTCCGCCTGTGTAGGATGTTTGGGTGGTTGGAGTTGAAGGGGATGACGATGAGGTTGGGGTGGAGGTCGACGGGGTTTGGTCTGGCGGAGGTTGCGCTGATGCACTTAATGATGGGCGGGTCGGTGTGCGAACTGGAGTGATGCATTTTGATTTTGACGGAGAGGCGAGGAATGAGCGTTGATGAAAGGGGGTGTATAGAGCGGGGACGAAGGCGTAGGGCTTCATGCTGGCGGGGATGGACAAGTGGCGATGGAGGCGATGCGATGGCGGATCAGGCTGGAGCAGATGCGCAAGCGCATCCTTGGCAGTGTGGGAGCTCACTACAAGTATCGCTGGACAAGCTCGCATCAGCGTCTGGCCGGACACTTTTGTAGCCCAGTCGTCTCACAGGTTATGGGCCCTCATCGCTGCCGCTGTGGTACACAGTTCGATTCTCACCAGTCGCCATTGCCTCTGCTCCGCACTTTCCGTCGCACAAAGTCATACCGACCACCGGGGAGTATTACACGTCTACACTACAATCACACCTACACATCTACACATCTACACATCTACACAACACATCGTCAGAACGTTACGTACGCTTCGCTTCGGCTCCACCGAGTTTGACCGGGGAGTGTGGGAGCTCACTACAAGCTGATTCGTTCATTCAAACTCGGTTCCGCCTACGCTCGTGGAAGCTCACTACAAGTATCGCTGGACAAGCTCGCATCAGTGTCTGGCCGGACACTTTTGTAGCCCAGTCGTCTCACAGGCAGTACTGTGTACGGTTGAGTCTACACTGTTACAAGGGCATCGTTCCTACAGTACACGTACGGAGGGATATATGTGCATAGGGGAAACCTGACGTGGCGGCGACGGCACACAAGAGACTTGTCTCGGTCAGCCAAAACTGAAGCGCGTTTGCGCGGCGAGGGACATGACGACGGAAATATGTTGATGGTACAAGAGGTGCACAGAGAGGCGTACAAGATTCTGAAAGAACTGATAAGCAAAGGAAACGAAACCGTCCCCAGAGCAGCGCTGATCCACGGGGCTGGCGGAAGCGGAAAGACGACGCTTTGCAAGCGATTTGCACACAATGAAGGGTTTCATCTACGGCTGTTAACGGCGACCGAACTGGGCGATGACGACTGTGGAGTAGTGGAACAACGGGTGATACAAACTTTCAGAAAGGCGATTGACGATGCTGAAGGCGGGGTGAAAACAATGATAGTGATGGACAACGTGGACCTTTGGAGCGGTGGGGTGGGCGGAATGCGCGTTGTCGCGGGCGTTTATGACGGGCTTTCTGAGCTGTTGGAAAGTGGATGCAGGGATGTTTTATTGGTTTGCACGGCTTGTGAGGTGGGGGGTGTTGCGGCTTGTCTGGTTGGGGACGGTCGCATTGCTCTGTGCGTTCGACTTGATGTGCTGCGATATTCGGAACGAGTGGCGATGTGGCAGGCGCTGTGTGCAGGTTGCGAGGGTGGACAGGATGGTGTGGACGTTGCTGCAATGACTGCTGGTTTCAGCGCGGCGGATGTTGCGGGTATGGCGCGACGCGTTGCAACGGGATGGACGGTGAGCAGAGCGGTGAGAGAGATGACTCCCTCCATACTAAGCGCGCACTCGGACGTGATTCATCGCGGAAGCGCGGCAACAGCGGAGCGCCGTCGACGCGAACGCGCGCTAATCGGGCTGGAAGAAGCGCAAGCTGTGTTGAAGCAAGTGGCCAGCGGGCGCGGCGCAGTGGGGGTAGGCGCTGCGCGGGGCGCGGTGATCTACGGGCCGTGTGGAAGCGGGAAGACAACGCTGCTGAGAAGGGCGGTGAGGGAGGCTGGGGGCGTGATACTGGAGCCGACGGCGGTGACGAGCTGGAGCATTGGTGAGGGCGAACGCAGTTTGCGGCGCGCGTTTGCGGCGGCGCGGGCGCTGGGAAGCGGCGTGCTGGGCGTGGAGGACGTGGAGCGCATTGCGAGTCGGCGCGATCCGGACGGCGCGGAGGGCGGGGGGGGGGGGGAGGACGGCGGGAGAAGGCTGTTGGCGACGCTGCTGACGGAGGTGGACGAGGGCGGCGTCGTGCTGCTGGCGACCACGCGCGAGCTGTGCCGCGTTGACGGGGCGCTGCTGCGCGCGGGGCGGCTGGACGTGCACGTCTGCACGGCGCGTGGGGGGGGGGGAAGCGGCGTGACGACGCGCGCGTGATGGGCGCTGTGCGTGGCCACGTGAGACTGTGGCGGTGAGCTCCGCGCGCTGCTGCCGCTGCGGAGGCGCTCGTCCACATGTTGCTGTGTGGTTCTGCCGCCGGCTGTGTGAGGTGAGAGCGCACCTCCGCATATGTAAAGCGCCCGTCTTCTTCGATCCGCCCCATTCTTCCGCGCCGACCGTCGCGCTCCCCCCGATCGCTACATCCCCCCGTCGACAGAGACACGCTATGGCTTTTGTCCCCTGCTCCTCCTTCGCCCCCGGCGTGCAGCCGCGTCGCTCCGCATTCGTGCAGACGGCGCGGCCTGTGCTGCCCGTCGCGTCGCGCCGCTCGGTGCGGATCCTGTCGCCGTCAATGGTGGCGTCGGAGTCCGCCAAGACGCTCACTCAAACCGGCGATCAATTCATCGATGACTGCATCAACGCCATTCGATTCCTGGCCATCGACGCTGTGGAAAAGGCCAAGTCGGGCCATCCCGGCATGCCCATGGGCATGGCGCCGGCTTCCTACGTGCTTTGGAACAAGTTCATGAACTTCAACCCGAAAAACCCCTCCTTCATCAACCGCGATCGATTCGTCCTGTCCGCCGGCCATGGCTCTATGCTGCTGTATGCGCTGCTCTATCTGTTTGGGTTTGAGTCCGTTTCCATCGACGACATCAAGCAGTTCAGACAGTACATGTCGGTCACCCCGGGTCATCCGGAGAACTTTGAAACTGCCGGCGTCGAGGTCACTACTGGTCCTTTGGGACAGGGTATCTGTAATGCTGTGGGAATTGCAATGGCTGAAGCTCACATCGCTGCCGTGTATAACAAGCCGGACTGCGAGATCATAGACAACTATACCTATTGCATCCTGGGTGATGGATGTAACATGGAGGGCATTTCTGGAGAGGCTTGCTCTCTTGCAGGACATTACGGACTGGGCAAGCTTATTGCTCTGTACGATGACAACCACATTTCCATCGATGGTCACACCGATATCTCCTTCACTGAGGACGTCGGAAAGAGATTCGAGGCCTATGGATGGCAGGTTATCAATGTGCCCAACGGAAATACCGATGTGGCCGCTTTGGAGAAGGCTATCGCTGATGCCAAGGCCTGCACCGACAAACCCACCCTTATCAAGGTTACCACCATCATTGGCTATGGCTCCCCGAACAAGGCTGATAGTCATGACAGTCACGGCGCTGCCTTGGGCGGTGACGAGGTCGCGGCCACCCGCGAGTACCTCGGATGGGGGTATGAACCGTTCGAAGTTCCGCAGCACGTGCTCGATCACTACCGTGAGAAGGTTGCCGCGGGCGCCGCTGTCGAGCAAAAGTGGAATGAGACCTTTGCCACCTACAAGTCTAAGTACCCCGAACTCGCCGCTCAGTTTGAACAGTACGTCGTTCGAAAGGAAGTGCCCGAATCCATTGAACAGGCGCTTGTGGACGCCGCTATGAGCACAGATGCAAAGGCCACTCGTCAGCTTTCTCAGCTTATGCTCAACACCATTGCACCTCTGTATCCGCCGCTTGTGGGTGGCTCGGCCGATCTGGCGGGCTCCAATCTCACCATTATGAAGGGTTTCGGCGACTTCCAAAAGGCCACCCCGGAGGGACGAAACCTTCGTTTCGGTGTCAGGGAACATGGTATGGTTGCTATTGCAAACGGTATCAATCAAGCTGGATATGGACTCAAGCCGTATACCGCCACTTTCTTCGTGTTCACGGATTACGCTCGTGGTGCCATGAGACTCTCCTCGCTTTCGCGTACCGGTGTTATTAATGTTGCGACTCATGATTCCGTGTTCCTTGGAGAGGATGGCCCCACGCATCAGCCGATTGAGCATTTGGCGTCATTCAGAGCTATGCCCAATCACTACATGTACCGTCCGGCTGACCCGATTGAAACGGCGGCTGCTTACGCTGTTGCGCTTAAGAGTGATAAGACGCCTACTACTATGGCGTTTACCCGTCAGAAGACGTGCCTCCTGGATGGTGGCTCTTTCGAAGGCGCGAAGAAGGGTATGTACGTGTTGAGCGATGACTCTGAATCCGGCGTCGCTGAGATCATTCTCATTGGTACCGGCTCGGAAACCGAGCTGGCGCAGGAGGCTGCCAAGAAGATTCGCGCTAATGGAAAGACTGTGCGTGTTGTATCTGCACCCTGTGTTGATGTATTTGAGGAACAGTCCGAGGACTACAAGGACAGCGTGCTGCCCGCTAGTGTACCCAAGTCGAAACGCCTCGTCGTTGAGGCGGGTACCAGCTATGGATGGTCCAGGTATGCGGATAACTTTGTCTGCATTGACACGTTCGGTATCTCGGCACCGGGTAAGGATGACATGAAGAAACACTTTGGCATGACGGTTGAGAATGTGTATGAGAAGGCTAAGGACTTGTGAGTTTCTTTATCTGTCTACTAGTCTTACTTTTTGTTTCCCGTTCTTGGTGGTCTTTTTTTGCGAGGTGGGTGTGTCTAGGGGTTATGGTGTGATGTGAGTGTAGATACCCTGTTTGTCTAGCTTTTGTGTTTGGTGGATGGCCCAGTGTCTTTGTTTTTGCTTGCTGCTGAGATAAACTTGTCTTGAGCTGAAACTTATCCTTGGATGTTCTGTTCTCTGCTTATGCTCCCTCGCTGATGGAGGGCTGCTTGAAACGCTTCGTAATGCTTCTGCAAAGGTCTACCTTCCGCGGCTGAGGAAAATGCCGATCTATTTCGCACCCAACTCTTGTGTCAACGGAACGACGTGTTGGAGCTGGTACACAACACTGTTCCTGCGTGACGTAGAGAACAGCTTAGTTCGACTCAAAAGGCAGTCGAGCTTTCTTACCCGCAGTTCCAGATGAGCGGCGACAACTTGTTTACGATTCTGGCTTGTTCAACATAATGTAGTCTGGGTAATGAAATGCGACAACAAGGCCCCCTTTCTACATTTACCTTATTCCCGTCGCTTGCCTCCACTTCCCACGTCATCCAAGTCTTCATTTTCTACGACGGTATATTCCGCCCCCTCCAGAACGTTGACCAAGAGTGTTAGATCTGGCAGTTGGTTATGTGTTGTGTCTTGTCAGGTAGTCCCTGTTTCGCACTTGAGGGATCTGTATGTATCGCCTGGCACATAATAGATAACGTCAAAGGCAACGTACAAGATTAGTGCGTGACAGCTGTTCTGTTCGTTTGTAGTGGCGCACTGTCGCTCGGTGTCACGTGCTCTCCAGAGTGCGAATACTCGCTGATACCGTTCTGTAACGTTAGATTTGATTCGCAGATGTTGATATCTACCGTTGGTACAGTATGTAAATTACCAAAGGGTAAGCGCTATCTCGATATATCCCGAGTAACCATTTCGCTGGTGCGATTAGTTCTGAGGTTAGGTGCTGATGAAGAATATTGTTTTCTACATTGCTTGTTATTGTCCTTTACAACATAGCGAGGGCGGATTGTTGGAGGCCCGCCTTCGTTGCTGATCATGATGCGATGATGGGTTTGGGAAATGCGTCACGCTTCTGCTGATTGTGTGATGGTTGTTTTCCACTACTCGAGCCTTCCGGTGATTTGTTGCAGCACATGTTGATTGTGTTACAACTTTTACGTTTCGCAGAATGCGCATGAGAGGCATCACAGCCGATTAGGACGCCACATCCGCTCGCCAAAGCTATCGCGCTCATGCCATTTCTCCGCTCACCCCTTTCGGTCCTATGAACAGTCATTTTCAGTCATGAAGAGGGCAGTTGCACCGCATCCAGCCGTGCCGCTAGTTCGGCACCGACGCAGTCAACGACTGGACTTGCGCGACGGTTTTCATAGTCAGTTCTCTCGTTTTCCTCGCACAAAACATTCGCATCGACGGAGAAACCTGCAATATCTGAAACTGCACCTCGCTCTTCCCCCAGACGCTGCGCATTTCACCACACACGCAGACTCGACACGCATGAGGACGGCTTCGAACGTCCGCGTTTAGATTCTTTGCGTCAAGCATGAGTAGGCAGGCGCTTCCGGTGCGATTCCGTGCCACTCTTGTCAGGTGAGTCGGCAAACGTTCAGTTCTTCTATCGTTCGCGACTCTGTTAACGTAGTAAACACCCAGGATTTGCATTCCGCATTGACGTGCCTTTTGCTAACAGCGACTCAAACAGCACACCGCTGACCGCGGTGGAACACTTGAGCATGAGGATTTCTTGTGAGGTAAGTCGCACCGGCTCTTAAGTACGGTGGCGCCGCGGTTGCTTTCTAAAATGCTTCCAAAGAACGACTGTACTGACTGGATGGCGCCGCTTGTTATGAACATGTAAACGGTGAATTCACTTCTTCAGGTTATCTACAATAATCGTGAGAGGCAGAACGGTAGGGCTTTAGACACAGTTTATCACCCCCCAGCATATCGGATATCAAGCCGCGAAATGCAGGTCTGTATTACCGCTGGACTTTTGTAGACCAAGAGCTTCTTGAGCCAGCTTCATCAACGCGGTACCACGCTCCATGTCCTCTGGAACACCTTCCGCTCCCCGTGAGAGCAGATCCCCAAGAAAGTACATCACCCAGGGATCTCCATTCGCGGTCAAAGAGTTGTCATGCAGTCACAGCATCTGCACACCTTCCGCGTGCCGCGTCCGCTGGTAGCGGTCGCAAGGGCTTCTTTTGAGAAAGGGCTTTATTTGAGACGGTGCAACTGCAAATGACGTAATCTCATATCCCAGCGCTTCCACTATACCCTGGCCCAAGATTCCCACACCGTTCAACACCGCGCCCAACTCCCTTCCCCTCCACCCAAGTAAACTTGCTGCACAACCATGCGGCTTTCCATGCGGCGCCAAACAGCCCGACTAAAAGGCAATCTCGAACGTAGAAGCGAGGAGCAAGCTAACCGCATTCGCGCGGTAGCACTTTCCAAGTGCGGCTGTACTCCACGCAACGTTGCGTCAGCATGTCATCTTTCACGTGGGGCAACCAATCGCTTGTTTCAAGCAACAAATTCAAAAAGCAGAACCAAACTGCACAAGCTCCTGAATCCCGTAGACTTTACACCAGATAGGCCAACCACTCGAAGCCGCATAGAAAAAAACGATTGTAAGACGCGTGATTTATGCAGATCAGCGCGAATACGCATTCGATGCAAATCAAATGAAGAGTATAATTGCAGATGTAACCGCAGATGGACGGATTGGATACCAGCGTGGGGCTTCCTCCGATGCAGCTATTCGCTTTTTCCGTGCATGGAACCGTTCTCTAACATTTAGTTACGCCGGGAACATGTATCTTCAGTACTTTGCTGGTGAGTATATGAACCATTTGAAGACACTTAGTGCACTTCTGATAGAGCTCTAAAAAGAAAAATGTGAACATTTCCAAGATCCAGATCTTATCTGGAATGTAGACGAGACAGCTGTGAAGGCATTGCATAGTCGAAAAGTGAGAGTATTTTCCGCTACCCATAGTCATTTTTTCGTTAGATTTTGCGACTAAAAAGGAAACGGCAGGCATCTTGCTGCCGTTGTGATTGGTTCAAACTTTGGAAAACTTGCACTACCTTTTCATATCGCAGAAGGAAAAAAATGTATTTCGAAGTGTATGAAAGAAATCCAGCAAAATATTTTTAATCTCTTGTCTCCAAAGTACAAGTAGCTTGGCTACTGTGAACTTTGACGTATGTCCTTGCCATGAGGGCATTGCATGCGTCCGAAATTTACATGCTCTGCCATCATGGCAAGAGCGTGCTCACACATAAGCATGCATGCCACCCGCTTCGCTTTGCACCACCGCTGCACAACACCACCGTCCCTCGCCACCACAAAAGCACCCATCCCCGTTGCTACTGAAACTACAGACCGCTTCCGTCACTCCTGCTACCGCCACTGATCACTGCTTGTCGCCGCTGTTCCTCCCTGCATTTCTCTATTCACTGCTCACTACTGCTGCATCTCCCTTGCTACCAATCATCAACCTCAGCGTCTCTGCAATACATTAGTAGCAAAATGTAGCATGACCCCAGCGCTTCAATCAGATTTTTCTTTGTTCAAATGAGCATCTATCATCAAAAGCATAAAATGAACAGGCATGAGATTCTGCAGGGCATGACAGCTAGCAGAAAATATCATTCCATGAAACATTCCACGCACGTACAAGCTTGGTATCTGGGCAATAAAATCATGAAGCCTTGTGGCTTCGGCTTCAATAGTGGTATCGTTCTCCGATATGCAGCGGAGTATTTCCTAGAATTCTAGTAGTAGATCTCTGGACCACTAGAATCCTGCCACATGTGGCGAAAACCCTTCCAAGGCGTCCGGTTTGGTAGATGTTAGTGTTTGCGTGCTCATCTGTTCATCTTCTTCGACATCCTCTTCAGCTTCCATCTCGACGAATTAATTGTGCGTAATCGAGTGATGCAATGAGCTGGAGTTATCAGAAAGGTCTCGAATGAGAGAGGTTGCGTCTGGCCTGGGCATGATGAGATGCCTGAAACAATTTTGCTGGAATTATCTGGTGCCCTCACCAGATATTATATAGACAAGAAAATACTCTAAGAGGTATAATACCTTTCGTGAAGCTGGTCCGTCATGGCAAAGATATTTCCCAGAACAGTTTATTATGGATTGTTAATTAGTACTAGTATGCAGATCTAGTGGGTATGCAAATAGAACAATTGGCTATAAAAACAGGAGTTCGGCAGCGTCCAAGCCAACTCGGGCCAGACCACTTCTCCTTCTTTTGACAACCCCCAACTTCTCTTAGAGCAGTCTGCTTCTCCCTGCCGTAACCACACTCTTCACCATTCATCCCTTTACGTGTTGCGGCTCGGTCTCTCGCATCTTCCCATGTTCGTGTACTACGCTGCCCTTGTTTGGGCTCGGCTTGGGTAGCACGGTGCACTTCAGCCGTGCACTAGACATAAAGTTTTGTTCGTGCGTGTAGGCCATTGCACTATAATAGGACTGATCATCAGCACTACGCTAGATCTACGGATTTGATCGGGTAGGTTATCCGCTGGTGTAGTCTCTTTGCTACATTGTACCGGGCTTTGTCGCTCGTTTTGTTGTACGGTCACTACGTGGTTTCCTTTCTACTTTGCATCTTGATTCTTGGTCGCAGTTTGTGCCTATTTTCTACATTGGCATTATACGCCTGTGCTGGTACTCTCGAGCTACGAATATATTTTTGATCTACTCTCCAGCAAATAAGGATACAATGAGGAATTTCATCGTCCAGTGTCGTGACATCGTGCACTACGACACTCACAGCTACCATACCTAAATTGCAACCGGTACAATTGTCGGATGAGAACAAAAAAGAATCATGTATCGTGCAACTTTGACAAATGTCATGAAGCATTTAGCAAAATTTGCGCATCAGGTCTTGTCGCCTTCAAAGTGTTTTCTTTTGCTGGATGGGCAAAATTCTCGCGAAATTACAGATTTGTTGGCAGAACTTGAGAATTTTAGCATACATGTCATTCAACCTCCCCCTTATACCTCACATTTTTCATATTTGTGATTTCTATACGAATAAACGTGTTAAAGAAGAAAAGAGGTCCTTTCCTGATATTTTCTTCGGTACCGGAGAATTTTCTCATACCAATATGTGTTCCAAAATGAAACTTGCTATTGCTGTCTATCGAACAACTACGCTGAAGGTTGTGAAGAACAAATTTTTGACGTTGAAATGTGGCCAATGGACAACTTTTTTGTGGACAGACTCCGTGATAGATTGGAAACGCGAAATGAACAGTCAGACCGGTAAAATAGATGTTATAAAGTTCAGATGTTTTACTTGACTGCAAAGTGAAGGCAAAAATACTTGCAGAAAGATCCGGGACGCATTATCCTCTCACTTGAGTCCAACCTCCGCAGTCACAGATGTAGAGAATATCGCCAAGAATAATCGCTCAACGAAACAAGTAATATGAGCAGCAGCATCATTTCGTGCTCCAGTTTTTGTGGTCCGCGGAAAGGTTGCCAGCGAGGGCGCAACTTCAGCTTTAAGACTCATTCAGAGCACGTTTCATGACAACAAGCATCTGCGGAACTCTACTGGCATGAAAAAAATATCTGATGCTTCACCAAGCAAAATAAATTGGAGAAAGATGCGCTTGCATGAGAAGTGTGTGAACTAAAATCTGCCGCCGCTGTTCACGAGTGTGCAAGAAGACATTGTGTCCCATAAATAAGTTAGTAGGACGTCGAAAAGCTAAAGAAAGAATTGGAACCTTACGGGTTGTGCTGGGGAAAGTACCGCGGGTGCCAACAATAACGTGCGGATCGCGCGTGCCTTGATAGGCCGCAAAATAAAGCGCTGGGGATGGTGGCAGCGTCGTCTCATATAATGCCCTCGTCCTCATAGCACTGCAGTCAGCTCCTTGGAATGGGATATTTTGTGCCATAACAGCTTCAAAACTGCCTTTTTCTGAAGCACATTGTGTGTCTTCAATTAAGCGCTTCTGACTCCTAGCCCTCTCGGCGGGGAAACTGCGCAAAGATTTTGCCCACTGGAGATCTCACCCCAAGGCGCGAAACAAGTAGATTTCACTCGCCACATTTTGACTCACCCTCCCGTCATTGGGCATGTGGGGTAATTCTACAAACACCAAACTGACTCCCGCTTCCCCTTCGAAGCTCAATTGCTTGCGAAACGCCCAAAAGCACGTCAGCAGCAACCGCTGCCGACTCGGTTTCCTTTTCGCTACCTTCTGACAGCACTCTGTGCGTAGTCTTCAAGCAACCATTACCGGCACAGCATCCTCCGTATCTGACGCATTTTCAAAAGCCATAGAGTTGCATCTGTCTCTTTCATCTCCCACCATCACCCTAATCCCACTAACGCTGTGCTTGCGCCTGTTCTGTAAACTGTTGTGGTTTGTCACATTCTCAAATAGAGCACGAATGGTCAGGAATGTAGCAGGAGCTTTGCAAACATTTACGTTTGAAGTTTCCACGCAAAGTACAGGCGCTTCAAATGGTGCCACGTCCCAGAGAATGCGATGAGATAATCGATTTTCCTACAGCTTTTGCTATGTTTCACAAACACCCTGCATGGGATATTCTTCCCGCTGCACGATAAACTTAATTCTTGAGTACAAGATGCGGTCACTTGTCACCATCGTCATTTTTAACACCTTTCCATCGTTCTGCGAAGTATCACCCAAAACTATTTGTTTCGTATGAAGTCTCCGGCACAAATTATCGAATAACTGGAACTTCATAGCCCACATACCGGTATTCATGAAGCTCTATTTGGCGAAATGACTATTTAGATACCTATATCCCGCGACTCTAAGCTTGATTTCGAAATCAATATTGGCATTGCTATATATTTCTGTTTGCGCAAGAGTTTTTTTAACCTCTCTGTTTGTCTCCTTGAATATCTTTCTAAATGAGGAATCACAGGGTTGAAGGAAATGAGAGGTGGTGGCAGGCAGTTGCACCACAATAATGTTGGTTTGCTTGCAATAAATGATCTATTCATCTCTTTTGCGTGAGCTGGGACCGTCAACGAGGAGTAAAATTAAATTTTCAAGTGGAATGGTTCTTAAAGCACACTATTCGAAAATTTGAACAAAGTTTGGCATCAGGTCCATGGTCATGGACCCTTTCTTGATGTTGAATATTTTCGTTTCTGTTGTACTCTAGTCTTCGTCACCCATCTATTGCAGTGACAAAGGAAGTTTGTGGGCATCTGAGGCATCGAGTGGCTTTTTCCAGGCCGGCATAACTCTTTGTTCTGCGGCTACTAAAAAGGGTGGTGCTATCATACCAGATGCAGATCCAAATATTATGGCCGTAACATGAGCTTCGTTCTCCTTGACGTTTTGAGACGTTCCTCTCATGTTCGTCTTTGTGGTTCTGAATACCTTGATTCGTTTTCCATATTTCTCTTATACTGCCGTCTCATCCAGATTCCGAATTGGGTTAGGGTCCTTGAACACATCTGGATGCTGCTTCTTCAAGTTCTTGAGGTGGTTCACTAATGTACCGAAGTGGTTGACATTTTTCCCAAGAAAGTACTTTTGGCTGTGATTTTCATATTTCCGTAGGGTTATCTAACGATTGTTAGCTCGGAAAGGGCGAACTATATCGTCGCATGGAAGGTTATTCTTGTTAGTTGTGCGTCCGTCGTTGGCTATCTCACCCCTATCAGGCTTTATGTGATTGCTATCTAACGTACATTCTCGTTGTGCAGCATGTTCAACGCGTTTCCCCAACATTTTCTGTTCTTCTGTGGTCAGAACAGCAAGACCGCCGGCATGATATAAAACTGGGTTCAGAAGCTTGTCGAGCCATGCGCTTTTGTTGGTTTTCCAAGCCTTTTGAATATGGTACAAAACTGCAGCTGATATGCAACATGTTTTAACTACCTTTTCAACCTTGTGCGTCGGCTTCAGAAGTGCCAAGGCTTGTTGGGGAGCGGTCCTTTCATGCTCTTTTTTGGCCCTAATTCATTCTTATCGTCCTTTTTGTTGCCAAATAGACTTGGGCGTGGTGCCCAAGCTTGGATTTATGAGTGGAATCGTTACTAGGATTGCTTGGACGGGGAAAGCAGCATCAACACCATGTTTACCATAACTATAAAAAGCAGTGAGAACTTGACAATTTGTGGCCCTACCTTTTTGTATAATTGCCCCATTTGTGGAGTCACTTTGCCAGGAGAGTTATCCAGTTAGAAAGAGAGCCGTTGAGCCAATCAGGCATTCTTGTGCCGGGTTTCCGTACAGATCATTCATCATTTGGTCGTCAAAGCTGCAGTAACCTGCATGGAACCACGATGCTAAACCTCTTTGCGCTGAATACCTGTTTTGGTGATGTATTACTGGAAATACTGGTGAGTCCCATTCCGTAAATCTGCAGTTCTACTCTTTGGAGGGACCCAACCTTCCGAAACGGCCAAAAAAAAATTAAAAGTTATGCCAGACGAGAAAGCCAAATAGATACGGGATGGGGTCTATTAGAGGAATTTAGCGGCCGAATAGATTATTAGCGTTCTAATAACGGTTCTTGTACAAATTTAGTACTGCTGTCTTGGAATTAGAGTCACATGCTCTTAAACACACACACTCACAATCATCTTTCGTAGTTGATCCGTCTGCTCCGATTTTCAGTAGAACACACACTAAGCATTTCCTTGAAATGGCTACAATCTTCACTCGTTTTTTCCTGCCAGTACTGAGCTTGCGCCACATCAGCTGGCACAGTGTTGAGATCCACACTAGTCGGTTCTAGGTGCACAGAGTGGATGCCTTTTTCCCCAGAACGAAAGGAAAAGAAAGAAAGAGCAATTCCATCTGGCTGAACTTCCCATTTGGGTTAACTAGTTTTGCCTTTATTTCAATTTTTCTGCGCTCTCACTCTCTTCTTCTGCGAGACGAAAGTGATATTGAGATCTCATTACAGTCCAGCTTATGTCACTGTCGATTGAGCGCGGTAGAGTTACATAGTGACCAAGTCCCAGTGGCTCAACCCACCTCACGACTTACGTCTGCCTTGCTCTACGATATTGGTGTAAAGCGGGGCACAGTACGTCCCCACCAGATACTGCATGGGTGTCTATAAGATCTTTAACTGCTCTAGGTTAGTTCAATGCCCAAAGACGGGTAATACTACAAAGACGATCGAGATCTTTCTCAACTAACAGAAACACAGCGGTAGAGCCCTTCAATGTATAATAACACCCAGTCTGGAGTAAGACCGAAGCGACCTTTCGCCAACTGCGCGGGAGTTTGGGCCTTAGAAAGTTTTCTCATCGGAAGCGTTATGTGACATTCCTTTAGATTTGTTGCGTCCAAGGGAGGCGGCATCTGTGAACGCGGGCGACCACGAGGTGCTGATAGCGGAAAGATACCCTAATAAAGGGATAGGATGAAGAGTAAAGATGGCACAGTGAAGACAATAACAAACCAAGTCGATGACGCCAGGCGCAAACATTATACAAGACGAAATAAGGTACTCCCAATGATGGGCCCCTTTATTAGTGTAAGTGCAGTTAGACAAACTTTTTCAACCACCGTGGAGCACTATAAATTTCACGAAGGGCACAATGTCTAGAAAAGGAACCCTTGGCTGGGGAGGGTCTACTAGTCCCACGGCGAGTGAGTTGTCGCACTAAGTACTTATCATCCCAGAAATGGGTCTAAATTAATAAATACAAATAACTAGAAATCATCCCAAATTGTGTGTTTTAAGTCCACTACCGCGGCCAACCGCCAGCTGACTGTGCCGTGTCCAATGTGTCCAAATCAACAATTCAGTTGGCCTAAATTCATATGGTTACTACACATGATGCACACTACTGAATCTTTCGGAAGAGCAACTGAGTCACCAGGTATACACTTCAGAGAGACGCACGTCATATCCACTTCTTTACTCGGGAAAGCAACCACGAACGCAAGCGAGTCCCAGCCGAATAAGTGATAAACGCCCGATGGTCCCCCGTTCTCTGGCTCCAACCTCTGGTAGAGAAACTCAAGAACCAGCTAACGTGGAAAACCATCATTTCTTCAGCGCTTTTCCAATTCTTTCATTGAAATCCTTTAGAACTGAACCCACTGTCAACGAGGGTATTATGAAGAGCAACCAACGTCAAATACCATAGTAAAACTCACGACAGGTATCCGGTTTGTGTCTTTGTGGCAAAGAAACAATCCTCCAGTCCAACTGTCTCATCCGGGTGCGGCCCTTCAGCAGCACTTCCATCTTACACCCGCAATGGCTCTTACCGGATTGACTCCGGTTGCTCATTTTCCATCTTTTTACGCCCTCGTAGGTTTACATCCGATACATTGCAGCCATGCCTTCCGTTTTTGGCTCGCGCCTTGGTTCCTTCTGATAGCTGTGCTGGACAGGGATTTGATCGCCGCTCGTACGGATGTGTCCAAAAACATGCCAGGGGATCCACCGGGTATTGTCACCCTTTGTTGAGACTGGCTACACCTGATTGTGATAACGGAACATCATCTCCGACTAAACACGTGGGAGTCCGTTACGGTGGCTCATATCGCTGCGGTGCGGATTGCTTATATACCGAAAAGCCCGGCTTCGTTCGAATTCCCGGTTCCTGTGGAAATTTCCTTGGATATCAACGTATTCTGTGTGGTGCAATGCCCCAAAGGGGAAAAACACCGAAAGACGTCCGGGATCTTCCTCTCACGAGGTGAACCCAGTTGGGTAGAGCCCTCCCAGAGGTGTCACGGCGAAGCCGGTTTGTAAGACCAGGGACACCTGTCGCGACTCGCGCAGGGAGGTGAAGGCGAAGAATCGGTATCCGCGTGAGCGGGGTGTGATCCTCAGTAGAGGTATGTTTCCACGTAAGTGGGGGTGTGTGAGTGGATGCGCACACGAGGGCCGCGGATAGCGGGAGGTGCTACCCTAAAAAGGGGAAAGAGGAAGGACGAGTGGGTCGCGAGAGCGACGAGTAGATACGGCAATGCCGGTGGACAGGACTCCCTATACAGGGCGAAACACCAATATGATTGGAACAATTAGTACTCCCAATGATGGGTCTCCTTTAGATGTGCAAGGGGGGTGAACTTCCGTACACTACGGTGCTTCCCTCCAAGGAGGAGTTGAGAACACGCGGAGGCGGTAAAGCTCAGAGCCAATTCCCCAGGTTGGGGTCCCTTGTTGGGGAAGGTTTACTGGTGCGACGGCAGTGCGCCGTCGCACTAAGTACTAGCTTCCCAGAAATGGGTGTGAAAATAATAAATAAAATTAACTAAAATACTCCACATTCCGTGGCAACATCCACTACTGTGGCCAACCGCCAATTGACCCAAAACCGTGTCCCACGTGTCCATACCCACCATTGTGGGGCGTAGTTCATATACACACTACACAACCGATAATATCGGGAAAGCGTTCAAGTATCCAGAATCCCTCCCTGAGGGCGTTGCACTTCATATCCCCCCCCTTAAGACGGGAAAACGACCGCGGGCGCGGAGGATTCCCAGACGAAAATGGGTGATAAAAGCGCGTGCTTTGTCTCCGGTTCTCCGGTAAATCCCTCTGCACCAGAGTCATCAAGCACACAAACGACAACAACAGCCACCCTCCAAAAGGGACAAATGAACGATGACAACCATATCAACAGCCACAGCCAACCGCCGAGACTTCTCAGGCGGTACACCACCGGTTTCCGGTCAGTTCCCCTGCCTCAGGGCGATCGAAATCCGGTACAACCGGGGAATATGGCTGCTGCAGCCGACCATCCCTTCGCACTACCACCTTCGGTGGTGTCCTCCGGAACCACTCCGGTGTCCAACTGGCCAACCTACAACACCCTGGTGGGGCTCAACCCGATGAATCGGAATCACGCGTCGCGCCTGCGCCTTGCCCCGTGGTTTCACCCGGTCGCTGTCCTCAATGAGGGATTGGTCACCGCTTATGCGGATGGTTCAGACACCCTTCCGGGGATCTGCCCAGAGCAGTCACCACATCGTGGGATTGGCGTCACCGGACTGCGATTCCGCGTCACCACCTCCGAAGAAACTCGGGCGAGACCGTCGCTGCGGCGCAGACCGCGTTGACGCGGATGGCGTACCAACGGCAGAGCCGGGCTCCATTCGATGTACCGGTCCCACCGGAGTTTGGCTTCGACTTTAGCTACTTCCGCACTCGCGGGGAGATTGGGTACGGCGAGAACCTGTTCCGCCTCGAGACCCTCGCTTGGAGGAATTTCCCCGCAGCGCGGCAAGAGGCCCTTTGCTGGGAGCGACCGATTATTCGGGCGGAGTTCAGGTACCTTCCCCGGCAATACCGGTCCAACTTTCTCCAAAACTTCATCCGCTACGAGCGGCGTTGGCGATCCCGATTCGGGTACTTTATCCCGTATCAGAACGTGGAGATAGAGCGGATTGCGCCGCCTCACTGACTAGGTCGGTATGTAGCACTCCCCGAGTGGTGGCGCTTCCATGAAGCCTGCCGGGGGTGCTACATAGAACTCCCGCCGGTACTTACGTACCTCGGTTCGCTGCTCATGCAGGATCCCCGGTCGGGGTTGTGGTCCGTAGTGGTGACGGAGTGGGCGGCCCGCAGTGCGGCTTATATCCTCAACGAGGCGTACGACCAGTATCGTCTCTGGTTCCTTCAACCGCGTGTGCGGGCAGCGATCCGAAGCCTGGATCTTCGCATCCCCTTGGGGCCAGGCCAACAATGAAGAGGTCCTCCAATTACTTGGGTACATCGACAGCGTTAGCTGGAGTGAGGTCCCGCTGGAGCAAAGCGGTCGTCTGGATGGCGGCAGCGGTAACACCGGTGGTCCGGGACTCGGTAGAAACACCGCCCTTGCGGGGGATTTTATCTACTTCGACCCCTGGGAGTTCCGGGAAATTTCCTCCGAGGAGGCGCGAGAGCTTCGCGATACGCCCCGGCATGTGCCGGAAGACCACCCGGTGGGGTACGTCGATTCTGACGACTACTACCGCGCATACGGCGGGGATGACCCAATGGTCGATAACGAACCGGAAGAACCCGGGGAGATGGACGTAGAGGAAACCGGCGCTAGCGCGGAAGCTTTCCCAGAGGGGGTATCTCCGGCCGAGCCGGCTGCTGACCCTTCAACGGCAAGTGCCGGACCTTCTATCCCCAGCGGGGTGACGGCGAATGAAAACGAAATCATCACACGTTTCCTCCGGGGTGCCGGTCTTAGCGCTGCCGAGGTATCGGGGGATGTCACCACCATGGCGGACGCGTTGGCCTACTGCCTTGCTGGGGGTTACGCCCCGGACGATGGGGGTGAGTGAAACCTCTACTCCAGTTTCCTGGTTCTTCTTTCCCTGGCTATGCCAGTTAGTGTAGTGTAGTATTTTGGGGAGCTAGCTGCTCCCTTGAATAAACTTTCCCGTTTAGAACGGTGCTTCTCGGTTGAGTTCCCCGTCTTCGACGGACCTTGTCTTGTTATCCTTTCCTTTCGCTCTCCGCTCGCGCGGCAACGTTACCCAACTTGGGCATTTACCAGCGTGGCTGGAGCTGCAGTTCCCGTTTGACGGTGGTATCGCACGACCTGCGACCGTGGGAGGTGTTCCATTGGCTCCCACGTATCCCCACTGGGGTCGTACTCGTACCAGCGGACGCGGTATTGTAGAATACCATCCTGGTCCCAGGTGTGTCCGACAAGTCGGTCTGCTACGAACTCTCGTTCGTAGACCTGCCGGCCGTGCCGGGTGGTGGTTGTAATCCCTGGCGAGGGTTGCCCGCGGTGCGGTATAATGTCCCTTAGCAGGGTGTTCGGCGATAACTCCGACGTTGCCGTGCGCTGTCCTAGTGGCCGCTGCTCATGCGGGAAAATATCCCTCAAGAGGGTGTGTGGTGCCACGGTTTTCACCGGCAAGTCGTTCCCCAGAGGGGTGTCGTTGTTCCCGTCTTCACGGTAGGCCGGGCGAACCGCCAGTCGGCGGGGGACTTGGGTTCCGCCTTCGCGGTTGAGCGCACGAACCGCGAGTTTGCGGGAAGATGACCGCTCCTGCGGGATCGGCATTTCCACAATCCCCTGGGGGGTCCCGTGCGACACGGTGATTGGGTGGCAAACCGCCTCCCTGCCAGGCGCACGAGCGCTCTGCACCATACGTTCCGGCGATGCCGTGGTGTCCCCGGCTACTGACGGGTTGCCTGGGGCTAACTCCGGTACACCGGTATTTTGGTCAAAATTCCCCTCTGGGGGGTTCCGGGCAGGTGCCGATGACATCCTTGTCATGGGAATTGCCGCTGAGCGCAGTGCACCATCTCCGTGAGGAGGAGCAGCGTCCGGTACGACCGGTTTCGAGCGTGCGATGGCGCGCGTTATTCCCGAGTTCCTCGGTTCTTCGCCGCAGCGATGCGGGGGTTGGCGCAAATTATTCCCCGTAGCGGGGGCTTTGATTCCGTCAACGACGGGAGGCGTTTCCGGTGCTTGCGAGCCAGGGCTTAAAGCTTCGACTGCAGCTTGGCCGCCTTTTTCCCCAAGAGGGGTGTGGGTATTCCCCTGTGAGGCCGGCGTATCTGGGCGCCCCTTCTCCGCAGGGCGCGGGTCTGATCGACCTGATTGAACCGCTTCCGCGGGGACTTCCGCCAACGGCGGCTTCGAGGCATCGGGCGATTGCCTTTCCGCTGCTGCGGTATTGGAGTGAGGCTTCTCGTTTTCCCGTGACAAACGGTGTATTTGCCGCTTTTGCGGAGCCTGCGCGTCTGGTTCCTGTTGCACAGCACTGCCCGGGAACGGGGGATTAGTGTCGCGTGACATACTCCGTGCTCCACGGTCAGTGTTCCATATGTTACGGTGTGTTTCCCGTTGCGACGGTGATATCGTTCTTCGAAAACGAGTGTTCTCCTCCCCCTCCTTAGACGGAGCGGCGGGATAAGGGATAACATTCCCCGCCTGGCGGGTATAGATGCGCGCCAGTGGGGCAGACGTGGTAGGGGCGGGCGCTGAGGGGCCCGAATTACCCGGCTGAGCCGGTGAGTCCGACAGAGTCGGTAGGTCTGAGAGTCCCCGGCTGGGGTGTGGTAGTACCGTAGGTCTAGTACTCCCGGATTGTTCCGGTGTAGCGGAGTCCGTAGAAACGGGGTTGCCTGGATCCAGGACTACCTCTGACGAGGGAGGAGGGGCGAGGACAACACGATCACGGGAAATCCGTTCGTGCATGTCCCCCATCTCTACCACGACAGTGTCGGTGTTAACAGAGATCACCTTGAAGGGTCCATCCGCCACAGGCGAGAGTTTGTGACGCTTCTCCCGTTCCGGGTTGTAGTATTCCTTCCTGATGAAGACGTAGTTATTTGCCCGAATCGGGGATGGTTTTCCTCGCACGCGAGCGTCAAAATCCCGCTTGTAAGCGGCTTGGGCCCGTGCCATAGACTTCCGCGCAGCGGGGACCAGCTTGGAAAGCCATCGCTTCCATTGCTGCTGGTAGATACCCACAGATGGGAAATTGTCCAAGGTAGCTTGGGGTTCCAGCGCCACAGGCGGGGGTGTTCTAGATAGAACTAACTCGAATGGCGAAACTCCGGTAGTCCGGTGTACCTGCGTATTGTACGCGTAGGTTACCGCATCAGCGTAGAGATCCCAATTCGTTGGGTGGTCAGCGACGTAGGAACGTAACGCCGCGAGTAACGTCCGGTTAAACCGTTCAACTTGCCCATTACACTGGGGGTGGTAGGTAGTCGTGAACAAGTTCTTGACATCCAGGATGCGACAAACATCCTGGAAGAACTTGCTCACGAACTGCTTCCCGTTGTCAGAGAGCACCTCTACAGGGGGACCGTAGACAAAAATCCAGTGCGTCACCAGAGCCTGGGCCACCGTGAGAGCGGTTATCCTCCGAAGAGGGACAGTCCGTACCAGCTTAGAAAAGCGGTCGGTAATGACAAGTAGAAACTTGTTTCCACGTTTCGTGGTGAGTAATGGTCCGAGAATATCGATCGCAATAAACTCGAGCGGCGCCCTTGCGGGGAATAGTTTCATCTTCTTCGCATTTTTGCGGAGTTTGACGCGATTCTTCGCGCATTCGCTACAAAACCGCACAGTTGCGTAGCAATCCACCGCCATTGCGGGCCAATAGAAATCCCTTAGCAGGGTTAGGTAGAGTTTCCTCCCACCTGGGTGACCTCCAATGGGGGCGTAGTGTGATAGATGTAACACCCGCGATTGCAGGGAATGTGGTACCACAATCTGTGGGCGGGCTTCGACCTTTCTTACGAGGTAGCCTTTGTCGTTTACCCCGACAGGGAGATCTTCACCACCGTTGATACGGGCACGAATTCTCGTACAGAATGGGTCGCCGAATTGTTCTCGGATCATTTCTTCCGGTGATACCGGTACAAAGTTTCCCGGTAACGGGTTTGTAGTGCAATGGCCCGTCGAGGGTATGCCGCAATCGGTCTTCATAAGGATTTGATCCGCTCCCGGCTGCCACAACCGTGGTTATGAATGGTATTAGCTTCACTAGCCCCATTTGGGGGTGTCCCTAGGAAGGGTAGTAATTGTGGCCACGTGTGCCGATAATGGCCCGATGACGGGTGCGCCGTGGCAAGCTTGCCACGGTTGCACATCTGTACTACAGTAGCCGGCCTTGCCGGGTGGCTAGATATTTCTAGATATTTATTTTAATATGTTGAAGTGCCGTATATAAGTGGCGGCACTGCCGCCACTGTACGGAGAAGTAAACCTCAAGGAGGAACTGGGCTCTGTTCATCTAGCCGCTTGCGCACGGTCACTAACCCCTCCCGGGGAATACCGCCGCAACACCGGGTTGAGCAACCTGCCTCCGTCTTTGAGGAGTCCTGAACCGTCGTTACGGCTATTTCTTTATTGTTTCTTTTGCCTATTGTAGGTTTCTTCCGTCATACGGCTTCTGTTTCTCTGCCCTGTTATACAGGTTGGCCCCCATCGTATAGAGATCTGATTTCCCACTCTCGCGAGTCTGCGCTCCGCAAGTGCGGCTTGTTTGTTGATCATTTGTCCCACAACCGTTGGGCTGGGTACTGTGCTACCACCTCTCGTGGATTCTCCGACGGATTCGGCTTGCTTGGCCGGTTCTTACCCTCTGACTGCACGCCCAGTACGGGGTCGCCCGGATTTACACCCGGCTCGTGTCGACCCTATCAGAGGGCTCTCTCGCTGTGCCGCCTCTCATTGAGAGCAAGCTTGAACACCTTGGTGGTGCTTCCGCGACGCGGCTCGTGTCTGTGCCACGTTCGTAGTTTGCACTACAAACTGGTCTCCCGACCTAGAACCGGATCTAGTGCCAACATCGTTGGAGTTCGCTTGCCGTGTTGGTGCCCATTCCGTTGGGAGTACCCGTCTTAACGGTTCTTTTCTTTCGCCCGTCTTGGGAACTGGACTTGGTTGCCATTGGCCGACTGTGTCGGTGAAGCTATGTCATCCCGTGGTCGGGGTGGCCCTTCGAAGGCCGCTTCGGTCCCCGGATCATCCGGCTTACCGCGTGGTCTGCCCCCGCTTCCGAGGGATATCCTCGATATCCCTGGAGAGGGCGACCGAAATCCGGCTCCTCGAGGTGCCCGCTCTGATGCACGCGCCCCACCCGCTCGTCAACCAGCCTCTCAGCCCGCTGTTGCGGCTACTTCCGCTTTGGCGGCTAACCCTGCTGTCACGGAGGGCGAGGCAATGTCATCTCGGTCTGACGAGTATACGCTCCGCGACGTGGAGGCACACATGCGAATTCTCCAGAACTCGCACGTGGGCCTACTACAGGAGATGACAAAAATCCGGCAACGGCTGGCTGAAGCCGAAGCTGGGAATGCTACAGAAGACGTCCGTGTTCTACGGTCTGATGTCAACCAGATTATGGAACACCGACAAGTGTCGGCTGCCCTGCACGAGCAGGCTGCCGCACGTTTAGACCGCTTGGCGGCCCGTCTTGAGACGGTTGAGCCGACCATCATCGCAGATGCGGTTGCTCCCGGAGTACCGGTTTCCGAAGGTTCTCGGCACTCACACCGCTCCCGGGACCGCCCGGCAAAGAAGAAGAAGAAGGTCAAGGTGGAATCGGACTCTTTTTCTTCGTCCTCTTCTGAGGATGAGCCTCATCCAGAGGGTTCTTCTACCGAGTCGTCGGACGCGGAGAACGAACGCTCTCGTCACCGTGCTTCCCGCTCGCGGGCTACTGAAGTCACGCAGAGTGCTGCGCGAGGCCGTACGAAAGGACGGAGACACCTTGGATTAAAGGAATTGAAGCCGACCAATTTGTTGTATCAAAAGTTACTTTCATACCGATACTATCGGCTAGAAGATACCACGCCCCAGAGGACCCCTCGTGGGACGGGTAAGGTCCGAAACCATCTCCGCCAAATGGAGCTCACAATGAAGGCCCATAATTTTTCGGGGGAAGATCCAATCCTTGTGTTGGATTTTCTAAGCCGCTTCGTTGCGGAAGCCGATATCCTTCGGATGAGTGAGGCTCAGGCCTATATTGCGTTGCCGTATTTTCTTACGGGTCTTGCCGAAGATCAGTTCAATTCGGTGCGGGGCTCTACCCGAGCCTCCGAAGGAGGAGTGACTTGCTGGCCGGAGGCGGTTCAATATCTGTTGCGTTCCTACGCGACAGGAAACGCCATACAAGGCGCAATACTCGCGCTGCGAGACACGAAGCAAAAAGCCGACGAGTCGGAAACTGTCTATTCGACCCGCCTCAATAAGGCTTTCCACCGTTGTGGCAATGTGTTCTCGGCTGCCGAGCGTTTGCACCATGGTCGTCGATGGATTAACCCGAACCATCGGTGGACTAGTAACCCGATATCGGGAAAACAATCGCCGGGTTTCTTACCTGGAATTGGTACAGTTTGCCCAAGCAGAGGGAGATGCAGTTCGTGCCCGAGCTGGGATTGGTTCTCGGACCCGCCGCTTGCTTCATGTAGAAGCGCGGAATGTGCCTCTGCCTCATTCGCGAGCATCAGCCCAGGGGGGTTATGACAACGTCCACCTGTTACAGGGCGACGAATCTTTGCCGAGCTCGGAATTGCCGTCGACAACGGAACCGTCTGCCACGGATGTGGACCCCGCATTGTATGTTGGTAGGCAAGTTCCGGCACTGCCGGTGCCGCACTCTAGTGGATATCGAGCCCAACGCCCTGGATGGAGGGACCCTTTCCCTCCGCGTCAGGAGCGTCGACCGGCAAACCCGGAGCTTCTTCGACAGTTGATTTGTCACACCTGTTACAGGCACGGGCATATTGCGCCAAATTGTCTATTGCCCGTTAGGGATATGGCAAAGATTGTCTCTCACTACGAGTCGTTGACGCCCGCCGAGCGGGAACGTGTCCCCGAGAAGTCGTACCTTCGCGCGAAGGCGGATACTCAGCCTGAGAGACAGGATACTGTACCACCTCTTGGTGGAAACGTAGCCGCACCTGCTGAATTGCCACCTCCGCAGACTAGCGGCGAAGCTCAGAAAAACTGAGCGTGGGAGCCTCCAGCAATGGAGAGGCGTCCCCAACCTTGGGGCTGAAAACGCCTGAGGTTGAGAAGCCTCGCTCCCGGGTCACAATCCTTACGAGGAAATTGGCCACAACAGACGTGGACTCAGAGCACCTCGGTGTTCTACGTCGTCCGTGGATACGGTCTCGTAACAACCGGATTCCGGATAGAGTCCTGGTCATGGCAAAGCGAAACTATAAAGTTTACGCTGACCTAGGTGTTTCCGACCAGTACATGGTTCGGCAATTAGCCGTTCTTGACACGGGCGCTGGTCCAAACTTTTTGGTTCAATCAATGATTCCGTCTCACTTACGGCCCCGCATCCGAGCGGCGCCGCAATTGGATATCGCGGATGCTAACAATCGGCCACTTTCTACAGTGGGAGTAATCGATTTGCTCGTCCGGCTAGGCCGGTATGTTGTGAAGCTTGACTTTTTGGTATGCGAGAAGCTGGCAGCGCCAGTTATACTGGGGTGCGACTTCTGCGACCACTTCGTCGAATCAATTCGACCGCGAACGCGGACTGTCGAGATGGAAGACGGCACGACGATTCCCATTGTTCGGCGACCCCTACGGAGGGCTTTGAAGAAGCAGGTACCATTGCCTGCTGCGCAGGAACCAGCCGCTGCTGCGCGGGTATCCACGAAGCTCCGAGTAGTTCGGTCTGTGTGCATTCCGCCTGAATCGCAGGTTTGGGTTACAGTTGCTTCTCCACAGTGTGGCCTACAAACGGTTCAACCGTTGCCTCATCTACAAGAGAGGAATCAACTTGCCCTTGCCAATGGGATTGTTTTCGTTGAGCCAGATAAACCTTTTAAGGTACTGGTCGCGAACTTCAGTCGTTATAATCAACGGTTAATGCGCAACCAAGTAATTGGCTCAATGCTTCCGCACCCTGCGGCTATCGTACCGACGAAGGTATCCGCTGCCGAGGTTCTCGGGATCCTCGACGCTGAGGAGGGGGAGGAAAGCCGAAGTGAATCGGAAATGAGCCCAGTTAAATCGGGAACAGTTAAGCCGAACAGTACGGATAACGCCGCCGAACCGACTTCGTCGGCTGGAGATAGCCTGTCGAAGGAAGAGACGCCGAATTCACCGGAGAAGGACGTAGCAGCCACTGTGGTGGACAAGCAGGCTGCCTCGCAGGAACTCGAGTCTCTGGACCTTGATCACGTCCCAGAGACTCACCGCAATAAGCTGCGGCAGATGCTCAAAGAGTTCACGCCCATGTGGGATGGCTCCTAGGGAAGATTGGAATTACCGAACATCGGATTGATTTGTTCCCGAACACTCGGCCGATTTCGCAACCCCCTTACAGGGCAGGACCGACAGCTCGAGAAGAGGAAAAGGCTCAGGTTGAGAAAATGCTCCGAGCCGGAGTTATTGAACCAGCCCAGTCACCTTGGGCCTCATCTGTGGTGCTCGCTCCCAAAGCTGATGGGTCTTGGCGATTTTGTATCGACTACCGCAAGTTGAATGCGGCTACGGTGAAGGATGTCTATCCCATCCCACGAATGGATGAATGCATCGATTCATTGGGCGAAGCGAAAGTTTTCACGACCCTCGACGCTAATTCGGGCTATTGGCAAGTCCCTCTTAGGGCTGAGGACCGTGACAAGACGGCTTTTGTATGCCATCAAGGCCTCTACCGATTCAATCGGATGCCCTTTGGGTTAACTAACGCGCCAGCCACATTTCAACGCGCTGTGGACATTTTGCTCGCCCGCTTCAAGTGGAAGACCTGCCTGGTTTACCTGGACGATGTTATCGTTTATTCGAGCAACCTGGACGAGCACCTGACCCACGTACGGGATGTTATGCGAACGTTACGCGATGCAGGCATCACCCTGAAGCTCAAGAAGTGTGAGTTCTTTACCGACACTGTGAAATATCTCGGGCATGTCATCCGTCCTGGACGGCTTGCAATTGATGAAGTACGAGTGAAGTCCCTCAAGGAGGCAAAACACCCGCGAAATCAGACGGAACTCCGATCATTTCTCGGCCTATGTAATGTTTATCGCCGCTTCATCCCGAACTTTGCGGATATTGCAGCACCACTGAATGAACTCCTTCGAAAAGGCCAGCCAGTTACTCTGGAAGAGTTTGATGACCGGAAGTCAACGGCATTCTCAGCACTCGTTGAGGCAGTGACATCAGGTGCTATCCCTACCAAGGGCCGGATTGCCATACGCCGTTGACACGGATGCGAGCGACTATCAGGTCGGCTGCGCCTTGTTCCAAACCACAGAGAGTGGAGATCGATTGCCAATTGGATATTGGTCAAGAAGCCTCAACGTCCACGAGAGGAATTACTCTGTGTCAGAGAAAGAATGTCTAGCAGTGGTCTGGGCCCTCCAGACCCTGCGCCCCTACCTGATGGGGAATCATTTCGAAGTCTACACCGATCACTCGGCTTTACGCTGGCTACTCTCTATAGCGGAGCCATCTGGCCGCCTGATGAGGTGGAGGCTGCGCTTGGCAGAATTTGACTTCGAGATGAAGTATAAAAAGGGACTCCTGAACACTCAGGCTGACGCACTTTCCCGCTTGGAGACAGCGGCCGAAGCTGAGCCAGTCGATGACCTGGAGATTCCGTGCTTTCTTTTGGAAGACGGCGAGAGCGATGCCGATGAAGAATCGGAAGGATGGGACATCTACGATGCTGTTTCAGCCGTGTCAGACACGCGACCCGAACCGGGCTCGTTCGTACCAATTACGCCGGAAGAACTCATCCGGGAGCAGCATACTGACCCATTTTGTACTGGGATTCGGAGCCGTCTGAACGGTGGAGCTGAGTTGCCCTTCATCACGAACGATCAGGGATTCTTGATCCGAACCGTCGGAGATAGGCCACAGATTGTGGTTCCGCACTCACCCCAATCTTGGGTGCTGACCCTGTCGCACTATGCGAAATTGGCCGCCCACCCTGGTGGTAGGAAGTTGTACTATACCTTAAAGAAGGACTTCTACTGGCCAGCAATGGCTTTTGATGCGTATGCCACTGTTCGTGGATGTTCAGACTGTGCGAAGAACCGCGTCAAATTGCGGAAGTACTCCAAGAAGTTGGTACTATGCCCTGCAAGGGCTCCACTAGAGTTTGTGGCAATTGATCTGCTCGGAGAGTTCATCCGGACTCGCCGGGGAAACCGGTTCCTACTGGTTATAACCGACCGCTTCTCTAAGCTGGTACGGACAGTGCCTCTCAAAAGGATCACCGCTGCTACGGTCGCCCAAGCTTTCGTTACACACTGGGTTTTTGTTTATGGACCACCGATTGATCTACTATCGGACAATGGACCGCAGTTCGTGGCTAAGTTCTTTCAAGATGTCTGCCGCATCTTGCGGATTCATAATTGGTTCACTACGACCTATCATCCGCAGAAGTAACGGCCAGGTGGAGCGCTTTAACCGCACAATGCTCAACGCATTGCGGACTTTTGTTGCCGATCATCCTTTGGAATGGGATCTCTACAGCGATGCTGTCACTTATGCCTACAATACGCAGGTTCATCGCACTACACAGATCTCGCCATTCGAGCTGGTGCTGTTGCGCGTTCCACAACCGGTGCTATCGAACCGCAGCCTACGCTGGATACGTTTTCCTTCACCCCGTCTACACAGGGACGCCTGGAAGGACTGGCTGAAGAAGATTATCCCGAAAGCTCAAGCAGAACCTGGAAAAGGCACAAGCCGCATACAAGCGGAACTTCGATGCTCGCGTACGCCGGGAAATGCCCCACAGATCAGGGAAGGGAGATATGCCTTCCTTCGGAAGGAATACTACAACCCGGAAAATGAGAGACGTCATAAGCTCCCTCCGGTTGCGGAAGGCCCTTTTCGGGTATCGCGTGACCGACACTACGGCTGTCCTTGATATCAAGGGTGCGCATGAGCGTTTATCGCTGGATCGCCTGACGCCCGCACCACCACCTGCTACGCAGGCAACGCAGCCGAAGATTCGGAAACCCAGGATGCATCGGATACTACTGCCGTCGAAACGGAATCGGGTGGACTACCAGTAGTCATGCCGCACCCGGACCGTGGGTTAGCCGATTTGCCGGTAGCTGAGGAACCTACACAGTCAAAAACTGCTGCCGCTCACGTTCATACGCGGATACTGGCCCCATCGGGGATCCTGAGCTCCGCCCCCGTCGTCTCAACTGAGGAGGGGGAGGGGACAGGTCAATCTCGATCGCCACTATCGCCGTCAGGTCAATCTCGATCGCCACTATCGCCGTCGCGGACGGATAAGCCTTTGGAGGTCTCTTCGTCACAGCCGGTGACCACGCCTATTGGGGAAGAGCCAGGAGGCCCGCAGAACGGGAGCGACGAACGGAAAAACTGTAAAGGACACCGACAATTCGGACAAGAACAACGCCGGAAACCAGGAAAAGCGCTACAGTGAAGATGCTGGAGAAACCGCCCCGCTCGCGGATAGTATCGCACGGCCGCCACAGACGGAATCCCAGAACCTAACCCCAATAGGAGGAACGAAACCGGTACGCCGGAAAGGAGTAGGGTACTCCCCAACCCAGCCGCAGCACAGGAGTCCCTCGAGGTAGGTTGACCGTGATGGAAGGCGAAGGTACCGGAATTCGGCGCGAAGTATAGGCCTCGCCCAGAGGATCAGGTCCTGATAAGGTTGTACGACGTCCGCGAAGCGGTCGAGCTCATCCAATACGTTGGCAAGGCGGTCACCATACCCCACTTCGCCGAAGGTTCGGTAGAAAGCTACGTCAAACCGGTACTGTACCGCACGGGATGTTCATTCGGAGCACGAAAGTGGCGTGCGTACCCAATGCGGGCTAGCTCACATCGAGCGTACTGCCGAGTCTCGTTCCGAGGAACAAAGAGACAACTCGGACTAACCGCAATGCGGGTACGCCAATCCCACGAATGGGTGACAGCAACAGGAAGCCCTCCGGGGAGATAACCGTCAACGGCGAAAGAATCAACGAGTTTCCGTATCACGAACGGCTTCGGGTCAAACCAAGGTGCCTTAGCAAACTCCGCCCCGTGACGATGGGGATCCTTGAGTGCAACGATCCGGGTGTCGGCCATCCCCCAAGAGTGGGCAACTCGACTTGACGCCAATCCCAAGCGGGCGCGCGACCGGAAGAACTGGTCCCTTGGCCGGCCGAGCCGGGATGGAAAGGAGCCGATTGCGGAAGAGGTGCCGTTCGGAACGGAGGGTTGGAGACTTGCATGCGAGCCGTCGAGGACGGAGGTGCGCTAGGGGTGTTTGAGTTGCGGGACATGGCGGGTGACTCTGGTAGAGAACACGGGGGTGAGTTGTTCGTTGGTGTGCGTGGTTCCGAG